>JAPDSC010019898.1:0-21638 GCA_026290005.1 Latrodectus geometricus | reverse complement strand
TATATATATATATATATATATATATATATATATATATATATATATTCATACTTCCTTAAAAACTGAGATTAAGAAATACATACTAAAGATTAAGAAACTTTAAACAAATTTTAAATAATAAACAATTTAGAAAAAGTAAATGCAAAAAATCTGTTTAAAAAATATAGATGGAATCAAAATATAAATTGTTTATATATTTTAAGTGTGTATATTTGAGCATGTATATCACAATAAATATTTTAAAATCGAATCGATAGTAGCGCTTAGAATATTTATTTGACATGTTTCACATATTTTTAATGACTCGTTTCACGATTAAATTTTAATATTTTAAGAAAGATTTATCATGCTTTCAATTTAGGAATAATCAATTATTTGACAACGTGCTCGAAGGCTTTGATCTTACAGGAAACATTAGATCCCATAGTGCAGTATTTTACAGTATTTAAATCATATTCACATGCGGGTTACTCATATAGATTTGAATTTCCCAATATATAACATTCAAAATCTGATTATATTCTGATCTTATAATTCTGATACAAAATTATAATACCATATTACTCCGGAAAACTTAAATAGCTGAAATGATTCCTTTGATTTAACATTTTAATCTAATTTGTTCAGTGAACGTTATAATGCTTAAAAATATATTTTTATATTTGTTCGGTAGTTATTTCTAGGTTTATTATTAAAGAAGTGATTTGCGACTTAAAATACTCGCAAGGTATACAGTTCATGGCTGAGAATGATTATAATAATAATAATAAAATAAAAAAAAGTTAAATTAATATTACATATTAGTTTCATTTTTTGGTGGTATGATTTCGTAAACTGATGTAGAAGACAATATTTTCACTTTTCAAGTTAAAAATTTCAATTCAAAATTATGGGGCTTATTTACAGAAATTATGAAAAAACTTATATTCAAAATAATAAAATTTGTGTTTGATATGCATTTATATACGATATTTTGTGCTTAAATGTGACTTTAAAACAATAAAGTGAAGTGAGTTTAATAGCTAAAGATAGAAGTTTATATGAATATGAAAACAAGTTACCGGAGATGATGGGACTTTATGCACTAAATCAAAGTAGTTTGTAATTTTAATGAACACGTTTTGGTTTCTTACTTACTTCAGATCCAAATTTTACACCAGGCAATTAGTGTTGCTCAAAAGTGTGTTTGTAGAGGATATTTTGTAATTTTGGATCATAATTAAGAAATAAAATGCTGAATTATTTTTTCTTTTGTTGTTTCACATGTATGGTATGGGATATAAAATTCTAATGAACCATTGTTAATTTCATTTAAAATAATCATATATTTAACTTCCGGTTACAAGTTTTATCAAAAACTTTATAGGACACATTTGTGCTTAAAATTAACTTGCAAAAGGTATAAAAACAACTTTGACATCAACGCAGTAGACAACCTATTTTCCATTGGCTGCTTGTAAAGAATTTTAATATTTATTGCGTAAATTGAATTCCAGGTGAAAATATAAGATAATGGACCGAATTTTTTTGTCCTCCATTCAGTAAAAACGCTGTTAAGTGGTAAGTAGCTATGAAAATGATTTTGACATTGCATAATTGATAACCTCACGGTCAAGGCATTTCAAATTACACCTAACATATTGCACTTCGAACAGAAATTTTGGAGACATTGTGCTCTATTCACATATTTCAATGGATGAATATGAGCACCCATATTAACACATGTCCATACAAAATGGAAAGAGCAACATCCATCACCTTTTATTCAACAGTGCCTGGCATCAAACCCGGAACTTTTCGCCGCGAAGAGCAAGTTTCTACCACTAGGCCATTGTGAGCTTAATAAAAAACTACTTATAAAATAAACCTGATCAAATTATCAGAAAATTTCCAATCAAAACTTTAATAGTATTTATTAAAAAATTAATTTATTTAACGTATTTCCATTTATTCTAATTAAAGATGCAATTACAGTTGAATACAGCATGTGTTAATTTTTAATCATGCTTAAACATAGCTGTATAAAAGATTTAAGCTGATGAGGTCCATATCTTTTGAAAGTAAAGAAATATTACACATAAATTATTTATCTTAAATCAATTTCAAAATAAAGCTAGGAAAAATTCTCAGTACATAAGAATATGAAAGAGAAATTGGCAGAGCTTCAAAATTCTGTGTTTTGTTCTTAGGCTGAGATCAATTCAGACTCCACCCAAAAGAATTCCTTTGTATTTCTCGTTCTGTTACCTTCTTAATGTATTTTTTATCCTCACATGTACCAGCAACTAATCTCATCAATAACTCGTTCAGGGGCCGTACGATGTATTTCCGTAAATATCTTACTCTCGGCGTCCATATATTTACTTTTTCCGTTCCCATGTCTTCAGCGTCTGGTATTTATGGAAAGAGTTACTTTGTTATAATGGAGTTCATTAGATCATAATTCATTCCGTTTTTGAAGAGAAGTAAATATGAAAAGTTGACTCTAACGGGCTGGAAACAAACAATTCTTATTTTGAGAATTATGCAGCTAAAATAAAAATAATTCATTGTTACTTTCTAAATGCCTGGAGATTTTCAGAATAAAATAGCGCAGCATAAGAACGAGTTTTATTATCAAGTTGATTTATGAATGTATACTGTTCGAAGGAAAATGTATAATTCGCAAATATGGTTGTTCTACGGAAAATAAATTTCACAGTCATAAATAACTTGAAAGGAAACCTTAAGTCAATAAATTTTTAAAATACATATTTTTTTTTGCGAAGGATTGAAAATGAGCACCGGTTTTAAAATAATTTAATACATATTTAAAATTTTAATCTGTGAATTTCTATCTGCAACAATTTATGCTGCGAAATTGATTTTTTTCTGTTTAAAATTGTCACAATTGTCTACCATCTGCAAAAAAAAATAAATAAATAAATAAAATAAAAATTTAACTTATTTCAATTTTAATCACCCTAATTAAAATAATTTAGAAAAGGGATGCACACATACATAAAACATGAGAAAGGACCTAGTACTGTACTATTCGGTTATCTGGCTTAGACCACTCGTCACCATAGGAATATTAATAAATATAAAAAGTATAATTAAAAAGTATAATAAAGAGTATAACTATATTGTGTGTTTTCAGAGACTTAGATTATATGATTGGTAGGGAAAATGTAGCCATTTTAATTATGAAATGTCTAACTAAAAGTTTAGGGTTTTTGAACCATAATGTTTAAAAGTCTGAGTTTGATGGATCGTTTGTGGAGCTGGTAGAAGGGGGGGGGGCTCATCCTCTTTCTCAAATCGAGATCTTTTTCTGCGAGGAGTAGAAAATAGATATGAGATTGTGAAGATTCACATTCATTGATTTTAAGGATGATTAGATGTTTTTTTTAAGTCATGTATAAGTCCTTAATAAAATTCTCGAAGCAATTTTAAATATCATATCCTCCTTATTCTTTTAACTTTTCAATTATTGTTAATTAATAGCTTCAAATATAATTAATACTATTAACCACTTTTATACAAATTAAATTGCAAATTGGTGTTTATAGACATTATCTGAAATGGAAATTACTAGAATTGATGCATAATATATCATTATTACAATCATTATTATCTATGTTGTTAACACATTTCGATTTCAAAATCTCTTACGGTTATGAATACGCAATATTAAAGAATGTGTAACACGTGTGTGTTAAAAAATTCTTGTATAGCTCTTGTAAAGTTAAAATTCTAGCAAGATTACATTTTAAAATTTAATTTTAAAATTTACACATATCTATCTTAAATAAAATCACTTTAATTTTTTCAAAATATTATAAATAAATGTGTCATATTTTGTTTATTTGGCAACAATAGTATCTTTTTTTAGTCTTTGAATACACCAAGGGAATATTTCTAGGTTAGATTTGCACATCAATCAATAAACCACGCGACATATAATAGTTTTTAGTTATATAAAACTGTATAACTGTTTATTCGCACATTTATTTGCTCATTTAACTCACATACTATGTTAAATTGATAGATTTATTTAAAATTTGAAGAATATTTGGAAACATTTGTCAAATAAATTAATTATTTTCTTACTACTTTTGATTTTGCCAACAAAGAAGAGAAGAAGAATGTCTTCTTTTGCAGCCACTTATCCAGTTTCTTTGAAAAACAGAAGCGCCAATCTAAATTCTCCATCATCTCGAATAACCTGGGGTGGTTGGAGCTAAGCTATGGGTCTTCGATGGATTCAATCTCTAAATTGGAAGACCTAGATGGTGCTGCCATCTTTGAGCAAAAGTCGTACTTCTACATACGTTTGAGAGTGCTTTATTCAAAAACGGAAGACGCTTTTTCTGACTTAATTCATCCAGTCCCTGACGAGTGGGCTTGGTTTCGCCAAGTGTCATACTAAATTAATAACAACAACAAAACTACGATAGTAATAAAACTAAAAAGGAATTTAAAAGCCTTACACATTTTTTCTCTGATTTCAACAGTTATACATAAGAAACAATTTAAAGGAAAAGAAACTAACTTGCGCATCTACATTTTTGAAACTAGTTGAGACCAGAAAAATATTGCTGCTTAATTGAATTTTACAATAAATATGAATTAAAATAATTACGCACATTGCAAAAATATTCGAAATGAAATACGTAGTCTATATCCTGTTATATATGGAATGGATTTACATTAGTAAATCCATTCCATGCTGTGATTCTCAATTAAACAATTGAGAAAAATTTGGAAGGTTAAAAAATATGATTTGTATTGATATAAATGCAGAATTGAAAAACGATTTGTGGCAATGGAGATTAACAATCGTTCGCTGAATAAAATAAAATATTTTAAGTATTGAATTTATATTTCAAGTAACTTGTAAATCATTTTCCTCAGAAGGTGGCAAAAAATATTTGAATAATTCTAATGATAATTAAATGATTTCATTGAGAGAGAATGTAAATAGAGAATTTTTCATAATTGTTGAATCAGCAAAAATGCCGTTTAAAATATGTTTACCAACATAATGCATAATTAAAATCAATACCAAATATTAATATTTTTACTATCTTCTGTAATAAAGGTTTAGTAGTCTTAAGTACTATTCAAAACAATTTAATTCTATCCATGAATAGAAGAATCAATTGATATGTGTGGCCCAGTTTACCAATTTAAAACAAACTACTGATGATGGGGATAAAATTTCTCTAATATATATATATATATATATATATATATATATATATGTGTGTGTGTGTGTGTGTGTGTGTGTGTGTGTGTGTGTCATTTTTCTAAGGATATGAGTATATTTCATAATTTTATAAGTATGTTTGCAGTGCTTTTTAAAACATATAAAATTTTGTATTTTTTAACTGCTCTAAGTGTAACTATGAAATTTTTGCAATCAAGTCTAAAGAAAAGCAAATTCGCTGCAAAATGAAAGCCTTTACCAGTTTATTAAATTCCCATAAATCACTGTTAAAATTGAATTCCTTTTGTGATGTTATTGATTAATTGAACGATAAATATAAGGCAGCCAAAGTGTATCTCATTAATCCTAATAATGGCCCAATACAATCATTTCTATCGGCAATGATGCTTCCTACCTAATGGTCTTCCTATTCATTTGGGGTGGAATTAAATTCGGAGTGACACGGTGTTCGGCCAAATGTTACCTAATGAACCTATAGTCGAATCTCAAATAAATAAACCATTTGGATTGTGCTTTCCGAAAAGCAAACTTCTCCCGGACTCGAGGCTTTTCGGAAACTTGTTGTCGTTCGACCATCATCTGTTATGTGCTTGCACCCTGTTGTGTCACGAAACGTGCCCGTTTTATTGAGCGACCACTATCGACTGCGGAATAGCGTGACGCTTTCCGTCTGAGAGACGCGAGTGACTGATTGGAGAAAAAGAAAGCAAGTTCCGATTATATGTTGCATCCGAAAAGTGTCTAAAAAATGTGCTGAGGAGGTTGGATAAAACTTTATTTTCAGTTAGAATAGAAGTGATAACAACACGTAAATAAATTATTGCATGGTAAAATTTTAATAGATTATATTGTTTATTTCATGAAATCAATTTTATTAATGTTTTGTTAGTGGTTTTGTTTAAAATAACAAGATATTGGAAATGGTCTTAATGACAATTTATAAGCATTTGATGCGTTACTTAATCGATGTAATTTCTGAAATGTGAATAAGCATTAGATTCCAATAATGAAAGCGAGAAAAATAAGATACGTATTAGTACATTTTACAGAAGTTTTCATAAAATGCAAAATATTTCCATAAATATAATTCTATAATACATTTTAAATAATTTTAACTCTTTTCGGAGTTATAAATTGCATGATCAAATGCATTTTATTGAATGACTGTAAACTTACTTCAAATCTCAAAAATTAAAAAAATTATAAAACAAGGTAATCACTTAAAAAATATTAATTTGCATTATTATTATTATCTAAAAAATTTGCGTCATTTAAATATTGGCTTAAATTTTGATAAATTCTACATTTTATAAAAAAAATAAATTGTTTATTTTGGTTTTATAAACGCAAGAAACTTATTTCGAATATTTTCATTCCAGAGTTTTCATGTGCATACTAAGGAACAAGAACATTATACTCATATGGGCTCTCAATTTCCTTTCTTTAATTCTGATGAAACCATATTCAAATTATTAACTTCTCATATAAACACATTCATTGTAATAAGACCATTCTGTATTATTACTAATAAATGAGACATAAAAAAATAAAATGTGACAAAGCCAAAAAAATATTAAAGAAAGGTACTTTGATTATTTACATGTGATATGAAATGTTTAAATTTTTAGCCGGCGAAAATGTACTATGTTTAAAATTAAAATATGCATATGCTGCAGTTTGTTATTAGTTGTATATTCTGCAAGTCTAATAATAAATATTATTGCTTATAGTTGCATATTCAGCAATTTGAGATTGAATGACGAAGTAACTTGTATTAAGTAACTTGTAACTTGTAGATGTTTTTATTCAAAAGATTTCAAATCATGAATGAAGTATTTATGACATGGGTGCAGTACAAATGATGAAACAATTCAATATCAAACAGTTCTTAGGCAGATAAAATTTTTTATTCATATATAAATGTCCCAGCAGATTATTTTATAATATACACTATCCCAATATATATATTTTGTCTTTCTTAGAATACTTTTTTAAAAAAAAAATTAACCTGAGTCTCTTAATTTCAGATAACAGATTAGTTGCTGAATAATGACAAAAAAACATAAAATGAAATATATTCTACTTTTAAATTCCTTGACGATACTCAATTCATCGAAATTCATTGAGAAGTTAAAATATGATGATAAGAAAATGGTGGTTTTTGTTAAAAAAAAAAATGTGAAAATTGCGAAGATTCGATTTCCTCTCATCAATAAAATGAAGAGTTTGACAGATTAATTTGTTTAAATTTAAAAAATAACATCAAAAATATTTAGAAATTATTAATGATTATATAAACTATAAAAATGCATTCCGAATTCAAATTACATATATTCAATATTTTATCTTTTTTTTTCTTTACTAGTATCAAAATTATCACAGGTTATAAAATGAAAAGGAAATTTTTCTTCATAAAATAAAGAATGGTATTTTCAGAATAGTATTTTCAGAATATTGTTTTGCAAATTAAAAAGACTTGATGAGAAGACATTCTAAATAGTAAGTTCTCTTGGTTAGCGGCTTACTCTAGTGGTCAGCTGATTGACTGCGGATAAGGAGATACTGGATTCGAAACTCGGCTCGGACATGGATGTGCTTTCTCTCTCCTCTATTTGCTTTTTTCTTGTATAACTGGGCAATGAATGGTTGTATACCCTATAAAGGGGTACATATGGCAAGGAAGTTGGACCCCATACCCAATTACAGTTCAGCTGAAAGTGGAGCAGTGGACCTGTATTGCCAGCCTAGCTGGCAGAAGACAACAACAGTTAAATATATTTTTTGAATAATTTAAAAGGTAACTTTAAATACTATTATTCACGTCTCATATTTTACAAAAACTTCTAAAATTATGATATCAAAAATCCTCAAATTATATTTTCGCATTTACTATGTTTATTATTGAAATTTAATTCAAAATTAAAATTAAATTATTACACAAGAATTTTTAATCAAAAGAAACAAAAACCATTGAATGATTCTTTTAAAGAAATTTGTATATCCATTTTCAAAAAGAGAAAATTTTAACCATTCATCCAATATGTATCTTTATTATACTGTTTATTTATATAAATTATTCAAACATGTATTTACGTTGATTTGATTTCAATTTTTTTTTAATTTTATGGATTATCCGAGAAATTTTCTTATGCGGTAAGGTATAGTGCTATAACTTGGATTCGCTGTAGTTAGTTTATACGTTATAATTCGAATATTTACTGCATTTTAAGTTTAAATTAAATGAATTTTTATTTACATTTGTTCTTTTTGAGTATATAGCTTTATAAGAAAATATTATTAATTATTTACAATATATAATTCATCAAAAACATGTTTTAATCTACAAGATCCAATTTTTAAGAAAGTGTAAATGTTTCAAACTAAGTTTATCATGTTAGGATTGGTTATGCTCGTTGTATAATGCATTGTCTTCGATTAATTTTCATTAATTTGTGTGTGTGTGTGTGTGACATAGATTCTATAAATCTAAAAACTATTTTTTAATCAATTATGCTCAGTGTGAAAATGATTACATTTCTAATTAAAATGCATGTAATTTGAATTATATTTTATAAACATCTTTATGAAACAATGAAGATAAATAAATACCAAATATGTCAATTGAGCGTTTGATATTCTATGAAGAAAATACGAAATTATTTCGTAAAATTCCAACTGTACGTCAATCAGTTTACTGCTTTTATCTTTATAAGGAATAAAAATCAAGCATACAAGTAATGTTATTCAAGTTCAACTAATTTAACTCTAATTTACAATTTACTTTAATTTCAAAAATCACCTAAATATTCAATCAAAACCAGTTTACGAAGTAATTTGCTCTAACTCAACGTTGAGCAATCGTATATTTTCGACATAAATTCTAGAAAAGTTTAATATATTATAAATGACATTAATCTCTGTTCGACGTATTTGATCATTTTAGGTTTACGAAAAATTCTTCTTTAACGAAAAACAATTGTTAATACGCATTTTAGGAAATTAACAAATGATATTTGTAAAAATTATATTTTCTAAATATATAATTTTTAGATAAAGGATACATATTTTATAAAACAAAACTGATTATTCATAAGAGATTTTAATCGAATTTACTTATTTCCTATCGATATATAATAGGAATAAAATAGATTACATAAAATTGTATTACTAATGATTTATAAAATTGTGAGAAAAAAATCAATCATTAGTAAATTTAAAAGTAATAAAAACATATGATAAAGTAATAGTTTGGAATGTATTATTTTTTAATGAAAAATAATACATTATTTTTCAAAATAAATAACAAAAAATGTTATATTTAATTTTATTTTGAAAGCTTCTTAATTTAATTCTATAGTATTTTAAACAGTCTACTTTTCTCTTAAAATATACATGTATTTTCCTCTCGTAATAACAGAAATTTATTGTGAATAGAGTGGATTTTTATGTACTAAAACTCAATGAAAATACATTTATTTTATTAATGCAAATTACAGAGAAAAGTAATAAATCATTAGTGATAGATTTACTTGGGGAAGAAAAACTATATTTTTACAAAAAAAAAAACTGTAAAAATCATTAAGTATTTCATGACAATACTAGTGCAATGTACATGTAAATACGTGGAGATAAGTCAAGATTTAACTCTTATACATAAGTAAAAGAAGTGTATTTTATTCAAAAGACATTTCAGTGTTTTATAAGTACATAAAAACAGTGCATTTTAAAAGGATTGTCTATTTTATAAGTTATTATTACACGTGCACACACTTACCTTAATTAAAGGAATAAATGTGTTTCTTCATAACTGATTAGAGGTCCTGAAAAAAATAATACATTGTCTTATATAAAAATTATTACTAGTGTTAATATAAAGATAAATTACTCACATAAAAATATGCAAATAATTTGGTTGAGAAAATTGAAAATTTCGTTGAAATACATTATTTTCATTTATATAAATGAATGCTATATTTTACTAATTCATCGTATGATTGAAAAATGTGCAACTTTCAAAGTAATTTACAAATAATTAGCTAAAATAATTCGCATAAAATGCGCTAATTTGTTATTTAAATTAAAATCATGTCGAAGGGCTATTTAAAAACCAATTAAAAAAATATTTATCTAAATATGAGTTAAAAAATTCTTTTTATGTATTTTTCAATGAAAGTTGAATAAAAACGAAGGAAATAGGAAAGCGAACATTGCATAAAATATTAAATTTTCTATTATATATAAAATATTAATCAATAATCGTTCAGAATAACCAAACAACTAGCTAAAATTTTATCCTTTTTAATAGCTATAATAATGTGTCTTTGCTGATAATTTTAATCACCAAGCAATTATTATTTTTATTTATGCAGTAAAATAAATCCATGTAAAACGCGCATTTCAATAAAATTTAAAGTTTCTTTTAATTAATTAAATTAAATTAACTATTAATTATATTATAATACAGTTAAATAGAGGTTATTTAAATTCATACGCATTAATTTGATTATTTTTATTAGAATTGTTAATATTTTTAAAAGTAATTAGTATATACATTATTTAATAATTAAATACATTTATTCAATTTATATGTTAACGGGTGATATGTATATTCATTTCTCACCATTACAATGAGAAATTTTAGTAATCATCCCACATGTGGTATAATTGGAATGTTAAGAGTTTCTTATATAAGCCAATCATATTGGTTCGGAGAAATATCGAATAGACAAATATTTCTTAGAAGCCATTGGTTGCAGCAATTTTTCAAATAATATTTTGTGAAATCTATGCTGACCAATAACATGTTTGTGAGTAGATGCACAAATTAGCACCTAACGGAAAATGTAACATTGTCTATTATTTTCAAATAATTGTTTATAAAAATGCCCTGATAAGGCTTTACTTGGCTTTTTAAAATTAAAACACATGCGACTTAAGAATTTAACTGATGTAAAAAAAATTAAATTTTATGTTAAAAACATTTAATTTTTCAATTAACAAACCATAAAATTATTTTATTAACAATCAGCATTGTTGATAACAAAACATACAAATATGAGCCAATATAATATTCTGGCAATATAATTGTTTTGAATGAAATTATTTATGTATTTTCACAAAATTTTGCCATATTATACGACTCTGGTTACAAAAACACTTTTCTCACTATATATTTTAAATATGATATATCCTACTTAGTACTCAGCTAAGATTATTATTTTCAATATACATGAAATAATGACGTCCATTCACTTGTAGTATTTTTTAGAAAAATAAACTGCATTTTGCTACTAAGTACCAGTCACAGACATCATTTGTTGAAGCGGGCTTTCTTCTTACTTAGATACTGAGACGGGTACGGTTGAGGTGAGGGGATAGCAAGACAGTTTCTTTTGATTTACACAGGAGAGGTTTTGTATTGGTTTTCCCTTATTTGAGTTTCGTTACAAAAAATATCGATATCGGAAGCTTTCAGCGTTGACAAGGGATGTCTATTGGCTTATCCGCTTTATAAATCGTAAGAGCTTTAGATTCTTTTGCAGCTACATTTTGAATCATACGTTGAATATGCGATACAGACGAATCGATTCTACATTACTCGTCATGTAAACCCATTCAAAGCTACTGTGCATTAAGATTTATTTTACGGTAAGTACTGTGTTTATGTCTAGTTGCCGTAAAGGACAAAAGGTTACAATTTGAATGGAAGGTATTTTTGATGAGTTCAGATGGACGCGACATTTTATGTCTGCTATTAGCATTAATTCTATACCAAGATTAAGTTTTCAAGATGGAAAACAGATAGTTTTAAGAGTTTATATTTTACATATTGCTTAATATTTACATAAGCAGTATACATAAGCTTTCACAAGTTTTTGAATAGAAAACAAATATTAGTAAAAATATGTAAAAATTAAGTACATTAAAGTCATTACATATGTAAAAGTTAAATGCGGAAGAACAAAGTAAATTATAGTCTACATTTTTTTAGAATTTTGAATTAAATGCAATGACTTTTCACATGTAAGCTGAAAATTTGATCACTAAGTAGGTTGGATTATTCTTTTATTTTTTATAATTATATGTTAAATAATATTTTTGTTATAATCAAAATATTTTCAGGTAGGTAATAATATGTCTATCATTTGATTTTTCACTAATTATCTTATTGATAGTAAAAAATTCTGCTTTCTAACTAATGTCATTTCTAGCCTCAATATTACAGTCACAGGTAATGCTATGTTTACATGGTAAATAAAGCCAGGTGACAGAACTGTCAACTTTTTTAAGCAATTAAATTCTCTTAAAACCTTAAGTAAATTTGTGTTTATTGATATCTATTGTCTACCCTTTTAAAATTTATTACAAACAACTCTTAATAACAACTCTACATTACATTACTTTTATGACTCAAAATATTTCATTTTTTACATTGCAAATTAATTGGTTGAATAATACATTTGTTTTCTAAAATAGCTACAAAAAGAAAACTTCAATGAATTGAGTGCATGGTTTACGTCATTCGTACCTCGAATGAGTCATTCATATTTGTAATATGTCCTTTTATTATGTAAATTTATTTCGATCCATTCATACCTCTTAATTATGATACTGAAATTTTAATTCTTCGGTACTGTTTATTCAAGTCTTTCCCAGTGAACTAAGATATATTTAATACACTAATGTCTTAAATTGACTTTAAAAGTTATTTTACTCAAACATAAAACCTTATTTTCCCCTCAAATACTCACAATAGTGTGCACTTGAGAGAAAAATATAAGAAAATAAAATTGAACTGGCTTATTCGACACTACTCTAAACATCGTATGAATAAATAATATTCAAATTGGTATTTAAAAAATAAACAAAAATCATTTTATATTGTGAAGGTGACGGAAAACTAATCTATGAAATATTTATGATGGTAAAAAATGTTTTCAGAAAAGTAAAACTTAAACAGTTAAATTCCTGAGCATTCCTTGATTTATAATTGACTATCTAGAAGAAATAGTTCTGTTTACGTATATTTTTTGATTTGATTGATATCAGTAATCCGAACTTATTATTGTCAATGGACTTGAATAATATTAATTCAATGTCTGGTAACAGTAACTATCTATAAGTTTCGAAATAATTTTATGGAAATGCATTTCAGTTATATATATATATATATATATATTTGTTGCGTTACATAATTAAAGATTACAATATAGTGAGATATTTTTTCTAATTTCATAAAAGAACTTTCCAAACAGCTCACACTAATGCATTGTAAGTAATCAATAAAATAATTAAGAAAAGAAATTCCGTCCCATCATTAACTATTTATGTTATGCATTCTTATCTGTGACGTGTCTTCCAAGCCATCCAAATATTTTTTTCATATTTATTTTGAGTCATAGGTAGCGTCTGATAAATTATTTATGAATTTACAATTCATTTAGAAATTGCTGAGACGAATAAATATAAATAAAGAACTTTTAGCACGCAATTTGCATGAAATCACGAATTCTGACAAGAACGGTAGCAGTATGGATATATTCACTTACTTTGTTTCTGAGAAATTGATAGATAGTATGTTTTCTAAGTAATTGTTTCCTAGAAAATCATTTTTTATAAACAAAGTTATTTAACAGGTAGAACTTTTAAAAAAACAGAACTTAAATTGAATATAATAGTATGTAAACAGTACTTTTAATCTTCTTATTTTAAACTGCATAAATATATTTTACAAATGTCTTTTATAACAGAACTTTCTTGTATTAAAATAAGTATTACTTCTTATTTTAATACAATAAGTATTACTTATTTTAATACGAGTATTACTTGTATTTAAAGAAGTATTTTTAATCTTCCTATTTTAAATTGTATAAAATCATTACAAATGTATTTTGTATCAAACTTTGTAACAGTAGTTAAACAGCTTGGATTTTCATATAGGTATAATTGATAATATAAATTTGCTGATATTTTTTAATCATGCTAATAATATATATTATGTATTGAAAATAGGCTCTTACTAATTTACAAGTATATGTTTACAATTTAACACTTAATTAAACTGTAATAAAATCCTCAATCTTAAGTCATGTTATTTAAAAAGAAATACATTTCCTAAATACAAAGGGTTATAATGGTTAACGTAAAATATATTTTGAAGAAAATATTTGAATTATAAGATACTTCTATCTTAACTAAATTTATATTACAACACATAATTCTCTTTAGTTAAAATAACAATGAAAAATATAAGAAATGAACTAAATAGCATCATATATTTATTCTTCATTAAGTAAAATAAGGTTTCCTACATGGTAATATTTCCTTATAATAAATATTTCCTTCTAGTTTTCATTAACAAAATGATAATATTTGCAATTGAGTTACCATAATCTTACTTTTTATAAATTGTATAGGTTCAAATCATTAGAAATTTAAAAGTAATGCATTCGTAAGAAAAATATATTCATTTCTTAACCACTGCAAATTCCCATTGATTTATAAATTTTATAATTTTATATAATAAACCTCGAATATTTATAAGTATTTAAAACACAATATACATTCAATATAAAAACGGATTCATTTATAATATTTAATAGTCAAGTTGTTATAAGAGGTTATAATAAATTGATTTTTTATCATAACAATCAAAATATACCATAGTACTGTTTATTGTATCATATAATAGCTACAAAATGATATGATCTTTGAAACAAACACTGCATCAATAGGTTGAAAATGTTATAGAATAATATAAAAGTAAATAATTGCATTCTTATTCCTTTTCAATAAAAGAAATTTTCTTTATCAAAAACTAAATTAGGGTATCCAATGCAATAATAAATATTTAGAAAGGGAATTTGAAAATCATCGCCATTCGAGAGATTCTCAACAATAAAATCCAACTCAAAATTGCTAGATTTTCAAGTATATGCCACAATCAGCAACTGAGTGCTGAATCACTTGGTGAAACTTTATTCATACCCTGCACTCCAGTCCCTTGAGCCTTAACAATTCAACTTACTCGAACGAGTTGACTTACCGAGTTATTTACTCGCGAGTGTCTGAGGTAGACAATTACATAATTCGGAAAATATGTCACAGAGTTGGCGTTTATGACTTCTCTGGACCCCAGAGTGTCGCGCACTCGATTTTCCCTTAAGAGTCGGCCCACACACTGATTTTGAACGAGTTTCTCTGCGAATGAAATGATTAACGAGGTGGAGAGGGTTTTATTATCGATAAGACTAGATGAGGGTTGAATACTTTGACTTTTGTGGATGACACTCCACCCCAAGTCCCCTTTGATTGTAGAGTAATTAGTTTCAGCGGCAGTGGAATACTGGGGAAATCGATAAGAAATAACGGAAAGTCAAATTAGGTGGGAGTTTTCAATTCGCATTGTTGTCAAAAGTGAAATCTCTCTTGAATCATTGTCGCTATAAATGAGATGAATATGGAGACTGTTCTTCACAGAATAGAAACTTAAAAGAGTAGAACAACAATATGTAAAATGTTAAATATATTTAAATCTTATTAATGGTATGTTGCAAAAGCTGAATCAATGTACTTGATGAAATACTTAACTCTGATATGATAATTTATTTTTTTCTAAAAAGTCAATGTTAAATAAAAATTACTTAAAACCAAGCAAATTAATTCAGGTTTAAAATGAGATATTGACTCACTTGATATTTTACAATATTACTTTTGAATCTTTCAAAATTAAATGTATTATTTATGTTTCGAATAATGTAAGCAAAATGTAACATAAGCAAAATGTAGACAGTTCTTTTAACTTCTGTCAATTCAGGGGTAGAAGTATTTGAAAGAAGTTTGCCAATTCAGGAATCAACCTCATTAACTTATATTTATGACAGTTGATTTTTGAGAACATATCTAATTCCGAAAATAGTATATATCTAATTATTAATATTCAAGACCACAAAAACTAATAAAATATCTATTATACTTCAGAATACATATGATTCAGGCTTAATCATATTTAATAGAGTTTAATACTATTTCAAAGCATATCATTTTAATCCACTAGAGAACGCCTACTCAAAAATGAATTTCCAAATAGCAAAAAAAATGTATTCATTCAATGTCACATTGAGAATAGTTTTTTTTTAATCTACTGTTTTCTCCTGTTTAAATTTCTCATTATGATGAAGCATGTCAATAAAATCTGGTCTCTAAAATTTTACGAATTAGATAATTCACTATAACAGTTTCTTTTTCATTAGATTCAAGCATTTTCTCTATTCAAATATAAATTCTCATACAAGAGTTCAAGAAAATAATTAATGTTTTCTTGAATATATTTAAAGTGACAAATAAAGTTTCAGGTACTCAAAAAATTAAGGAAGATACATGATTTAGTAAAATCGCATAAGTAGTTAGAAAACTAATGATCAGTAAAAAAAGAAAAATAGAAACTACAGGAAGAAACAAATCAAAATTTCTAATAGAATAAAGTACATGTTTTGAAGAATTAAATTTTCTAATATATAGTATTGAATCATGTTTCTCATTACATTTTCGTATATGTATTCTCCATTCTATGACTGCGAATAACTGTTATGCAGTCCATTGCTTCAAATAATTTTGCTCTTACATACATTTGCTTTCATCTGAGTAATTAATTTTAGTTTACCATATTGGGCTCTAAATTTATTTTGATAATATGCATGTACCGTTAATGGCTTAATACATCTTAAATCATATTCCATTATTCAAAGCAGAGTCTATAAGAAAACAATCAATTTGGTATTGCGTAAGTATGATTTTGATAGATAAAAACTGGTTGATTTAATTTTAAATTTAATACTGAAGTATTATCTTACTTAATATAGGCTTTGAATATATTTAATTTTAATCGGTAATTATTTAGATACATGATATATAGAATAAACACATTCTTTTACTTTTCCACATAAGAGTTTCTAATCTGTTATTTAATACATACTTAATCCATGTTTAAATATCCATTGTTTGGATTTTAGTATAATTTCAATATTAGGAAACAATGATCACCTATGATCCCTCATTAACATTTATCGAGTTCATATGAGGCGATTATGATTAAATTCATTTCAAAATGTACACAAAATTCTTCAAAATTGTAGTCATTAATAGCAAAAATTCATCAAAATAGTTTCATTTAAATGAAATATTGAAATGAATAATTTTCAATATATATCCAAGAGTCACAAATGTTTTGAATGACAATTATGGGCTTCAAGCATAGACAAGTGGCTTTGGAGCATCTGTCTCAAGAGCTCACTTCTATGCCATGAATAATGAAGTAGAGAGAAACCGTGCATAACTGCTGGTTGAGCTTAAGGCTAGAGTCAATAAAGGTATACTCCTATTATATATATCTTAAAGCGAGTCAATATATCTTTAAATTTGAAAACCATATTTTTATAAGTCAATTTTAGTACTTGTTCTTTTGAGTAAATAGTCAATATTCAATAAAATATTCATGAATTGTTTTCATTTGAGTAATTTGAGAGAAGATATTACCTTGAAAATAGCCCAATAATTGATTGCTTCTCTTTGTTCTCATACTTGTAAGGAAAGTGCAAGTTTTCGGTTGCACTTCTGTCCATGCATCCTGTATACACTTTTGTCCTATAACATAAGCTGCTATATTCTCTTCTCATAGATTCTCAACGCAGTATAGTCTTCAGTGACGATTACACTAGACCGAGTAATAGTACATTTTTTGGCGATCGTCTGGTGAAAGAGGATATACACATTATAATGTTATCAGTGAGAAATCTAGAAATAAAACCCATAGACCTTTAATGTTATGTTTTAGGAATAGCTTTTGTTTGATGGCAAATTCTTCTATTGTTAAAATTGCCACTTTTTGTCAAATGTGAACTACTACCACAATCATTAGACAATAACCTCTTTAGATCTCACTGTAACTGATTTATAGCTGTTCTAACTTCGCACGTATATTAAACGTAGCATAACTATTATAATTAGAATAGAGAAAGAAAAATGATATTTATATGTAACATCCTATTTGACCAATTTTATTCTTATTTGCATATATATTCATGTTATTTGCATATAAATTCAAACTTAGTCCAAATTCCCGATGAATACGTTTTTTCTGTCTCCAAGTAAAAAGAATCAGTATAAACAAATTCAATGTATTGGAGACATACAAATATTACATTTTTATCTTTGTAACATTATTTTTCCATGCTAGTATATAGTCAAATTTTATAAGACACAGTAAGTAGTTTTTTCTTTTATAACTTTATGATGCCTCATTTGTATTATTGTATTAAAAACAGTCAACTATCAACTGCATTTAAATCTAAAAAGATTTTTTTCTTTAATAATTTTGACTATTTCAATCTTCCACAATATTTTTTTTATACATTAAATCAGTTATAAATTATCAAATAATAATAATATACCCTATAGATTTAATTGTAATAGTAACATATAATAAAAAAAACACTTAATATTAGGTTGGGGAAAACGTTATCCATTATTTTTTTTGGTAGACGTCTGTAGTGATCGCTATCTCGTAAGGTATCTATCAAAAAATTTCAAATTTAAGTTCATTGGAAAAGTGACATTTGAAACTAAAATATTCTCTTGCGGTTTTTTGTTTGATTAATTTAGTTATGTGTACAAGGTTTTAAAAATAGAAGACAACAAACAGAAAATTCGATACATTTTAGTTTTTCTTTTCTAAAATGCTAACCAGGTGGCTAAAATTGTGAAAGGTGTTTATCGTCCTATATATGACTATAACAACCAGTTACGCACAATTTTGGTTTCGTCAATTCCGTTTGGGTATTGGGATGCTAAAGATGCTCCTCGCATGGAGACAACATCGTCGAGAATGTCTATAAAATATCAAAAACTATCAAACTTGACAGCATGTCAGCAGTCGTAGCTTCGCACAAGACCTAAAAATCTACAGGAACACTGTTTTAAACCTTTTTACAAAGCAAATCTGAAAGAAATTACGAAAAGTTCACGTAAAAATAATGGATTTCTTTTTCCCCAACCTAATATTTTAAAAATTCTTCCCTTACATTCTTAAGGAAATGTCCATCTTGGAATGATTGATGAAAGAATCTTTTTCAGTTTATGAGGCGTTAAATGAAGATTTATCAATTAAAATTCACGCACACACACTTTTAACATTATTTTTGTTGCGCATTCAAAATATTTTTGTGAAGCGTTTTAGTAAACATTTTAAACTTCATAAGCATTGCCAATGTATTTTATAAGAATATACTTAGATATACAATCAGGTATTCTTATACAACTTTGTTTTTAGTGGTTTCTTATAAATACTAGACCTTATGTTTAACTGAAATGCAATTTATAAAAAATCATTACATGAAACACCGATAATATTAAAAAAAATACATTTACCTGTTCAAATATAAATTTTGAAGCTGCTAGTATCTAATATAAAATAAAAATAATGTGAAAAACATTTTGCACGTTGGTTATTAATTAAATTTCAATAAGTATGAATACGTTGTAAAATGTATTGCTAAATTTATATTAAACTATGAATAATAAATTACACACTACTGAATAATACATTACCACTTAAAAATTTACTTTGAATTTATTACATTTTAAGAAAGATTCCTATTTACAATTTAAAACTGCTGCAAACGTAGAGTGTTGATTAAAAATAATAAATTTAGTATTCTTTCAATTTTTAATTTTTTTTTTTGGTTTGCTGCATGTTTTCGAAAATAATTAAAATAACATCGCATACAATATAATAACTGTGTTTAATTTTTGAATATATTCAATTCCTTTACTTTGAAACACTTTTTAATTTGAATGTCGGAAATAACTTTTTAATAAATAGAAAAATTTGAACTAGGTTTGATCTTAAAGAATAGTTACTCATATTAATGCATATGGTTTTTATATTTGCTTAAATTGTAAACCAAATAAGTTATATAAACCAAAACAAATATATTTGATTTACATTTATGGACAAGGCAAACATACCAAAATTACATTTAACTATCCTGAGACTAGATTGTTATAAATATTGGATAATGTTTAACGGATTTCTTATATTCTGCAAACTTATTTTTATATCATCTTTCTAATTTAAAATTAGACAATTTAAAATTTAATTATCTCAATCTTTAGATACCTAAATTAGTATATTTGATACACTTCAAAATATTTCATTCATAAAATCGTTATTTTTGAAAATATTTTAGAAAATGTATATAACCTGAAACTCCTGCTAGCATTTTAGAAATGTTTTTCTATAATAAATATACATTTTTTTATTTTTAGATAAAATAGAGAAAGAAAAGAATAAACTACTTAACATTTTGAAATAATTTAAATTACGATCAGTTACTTGATAAATGGATTATTGGTGAATAGATTGTAAATGGAACATAACGCAAAAGAAACAAATGCTTAGCAAATAAAATGGGAGTATCTCTAAGGCAAATCCAATATCTTTGTTACTTCGTAAATGAAGCGGAGTACTTAAACTCTTTTAGTTACATTAATTAACACACCACTTTCTTAAATAATTAGTATATATTTCAAATATATATATATGTTACAGTTTCAAATATTAACTATGCCAAAATCTTCTTCAAATGCATTTTTTCTTTGCAAGAGATAATGGAAACAGTTCTTATGCGCTTGATAAAAATAAAGTTTAACAGCATACAGAATCCTTTGATGCATTAGGAGAATAATTTTGTCTCAAATTAGACCCCGAGGCATTCCTTTTAGAAGATACTCGACAGTAGGGAGCGTTGCAATTAAGATGGGGAGAATTTACATCAGCAACTGTGGTATTTTAAACAAAGAGTGGTTATATCTTCCCTTTGCGGTTTCTCAATTAATCAAGTCTTACTAGAAAAGCCTGCGTTAAGGAAATGTAATATCTTTTGCGGCTTATATACTACTACTGTAAAATCCTATATTACGGTTTTCCTGGGTTTTGTCAAGGTATTTTATCACTGTTATAAAAACCAAGTAAGACTTTTATTACTTAATTAACATCCAGGCTAAATCTAGGAGAATTTATCAATTTCTTATGCCCCAAAATCATTTTAACGAATACATTTTTATTTTTTACGTAAGGACCATTTGAAAACAACTGTTGCATGCATTTTAATAACTATAAAGAGAATCGAATTGCAACTAATTTTAATAATTATGTTATATATAGTCTACTTTAATTATTTCATTTATTGTTAAGTAGTAAAAAATTAGTTAAAATTAATTATATGTTGTTATCATTTTTTAAAAAACAATAATAGGAACTAATTGATAAATTAAAATTTGGCTCTTTTAATATATAATATATATGTATACGTGTATGTATATATATATTCAATATATATATACTTTCTCATGCTATATAGAAATGAAA
>JAPDSC010019897.1:0-31248 GCA_026290005.1 Latrodectus geometricus | reverse complement strand
TATATATATATATATATATATATATATATATATATATATATATATATGCTCGCGAGCCTGTCAGATGTGTTCCGCTCTCGGCAACTCACTGTCACCCACGATTAGTCTGGAGTAGAGAATATGCAATGTGGACACTGTCAAAGAGGGCTTGCGTTGTTTTCCGACGAGTCAAGGCTTAGTTTACAGTCTGATTCACGTCAGACATTCAAATAGAGAACGCCAGGGACCAAGTACCACAAAGACAGCATCACTGAACGTCAGCGTTACGGTTGGTGCTGGTGCTCATTTGGGAAGGCATTAACTGGTTCCAAAACAAACCTGCATGTTCAAATTGGAACCAAGACAAGCCAAATTTATCGGAATACCATTCTGGAACAACACATCCGTTGGTTGATCGGTGTCATGGTAGCTGTATTTGTGTTTATAAGTGACAACGCCCATCCTCACCGTTAGAACATCGTCAGCGACTGAATTCTGTCGGAGGATATCATCTATATGGAATGGCCAGCATTTTCACCGGACTTGAATCCGATAGAGCATGTGTGAGACATGCTTTCTGACGAATCGCAGCCCATCAATCCCCTTTAACATCTGTACCGGACCTTCGGAGAGTATTGCTTGCTAAGTGGAGTTCTCTGTCCCAAGAGGAGATCGATGCACTTCGACGTTTTTCAGTACACCTCGACGTTGTATGAACTGTATGTTCTTGTATAGATGACATACGATGTATTAACCATCATTTCAACAACGTACTGTTCTGCTGTTGTACGGAAGATAAGTGATGTAAATGCTCTAAGAAGTTATAGTTATAATCGAGGTAATAAACTTTGCTCCTTTTCATTTGTTTAATGCAAAAACTTTATATATATATATATAATTTTGTTAATTAAGTACTATAAATTACGTTTATTTTTTTCTGTATCTTTAGTTGCCTGTTCCGACATTATCCTTAATTTATGGACATGTATCTATGTATATAGATTTCGACACCGTGTATGGGACAATCTAACACAGTTGAAATGCATTTTAATGTCCCTCACATGTAAAATACCTCCCCGTAGAACATAAATAGTTCCCTCGTTACTAAGAAAAATTGCAGCTGAATGTTATTTTTGCTGCAACTATACATTCATATTAAAAAGAATTTTTTCTCCTTTCAATTTCATCAATCACGGGCTCTAAAAAACATTGTACAGTTGAGGGATTTTTCGTAAACTCCTGACATTATTCAATGCTAATGCGCCTTTGAAAAAAATTCATGGAGTCCACTCAATAGAAATCATATGATAATGGTATTAAAATGTCATCCCAAGGTTCTCAAGTAAGTTCTATAATTTTTTGAGTTATTCATAAAAGAGGCTTTGTTTCTCAGAGCGCTAAAGGGAATGTAACCTTAATTTTTTGTCAATTTGAACTTCCTGTTTTCCGTCGTATGTGTTAATATAATGCAATCCTTACTACCTAATCATCTCTAAACTATGGGCATTGTAATCCTTGGCTCCTCGATGGGCTGTCATACCACATTTAGTTTAGTTATTCTATGGTACAGTTTAACTAATGATTTCAATTCATGAATGAAGTACTCTGTTTTTTGTGAAAAGCATCGTTTAAAAAAACCGTAAGTGAAAAGCGTAAGTTCTGAAACATTTATTTAAAAAAAAAAAAAAAAAAAAAAAAAAAAAACCTTTAGCTATCAGATTACATTTAGAATGACTACAAAGAATCGTTAACACGATGAATCGGTTGGACAGCTGTTCGTAGGTTATAAGTTGGATAGTCAATAGCAGAAGTAACTCGGTAGATACAAGTGTCGCGTAGAGGCCTGGGTAACCTGGTTGGCTAGGGCGTCGTTCTCATTATCGTAAGATAGTGAATTCAAATCCTGGCTAAACTGAAGACCATCATGCATATTAAAGGCAGTTGGGGCACGTTAAATATGTCATGGTGCAATGTCCCCCAAGAGGAATGATACCCATCGGATGGCAGATTGTGTCTTGGGGATCTTCTGCTTGATCCCTTTTTCAATATTATGAAGACTCACCCGGCTGCTCACACTTAACTGAGAGCCCAACTCTAGACTAGGTATAAGAAAATATGCTGGTGCAACAAGTGTCACATATGGTGGTTTTGGATTATAGGAGATGTTTCAGACATAAGGTACGACCAAGGTCATACAAGAATCACACTATCACATTTGAAGTAAAAATATAGATTTTAAATGCACTGTACTATAGATATATAGGACTGTTGGACAACTGTCCCTAGAACTCGCTGTTACGTCATGGGAAAACAGGTTTCCAGACAAATCGTATACAAACAGGCAGCTGAGAGAAGCCTTTACACCTGAAGACCAAAGGTGTGTTCTCCTAATATATTTACATTGGACAGCTGTCTTTTTGGAGTCAAGAACAGTACCCTTTTACAGACCAAGATTGGAGCTGCCTTCAGTGATTAATCGAGATTTAGTACACAAAATAATATTTTTTATCTCTCTTGATCAGACTCAAAGAGAACCTCAGAACTCTTTAAAAAACTATAATCCTGCAAACATAAGAAAATTGATGATTGGACCACAAACTTATGTATCTGAAAATCCACAGGAATTGGTTGCTCTGACATCTGCAATGTTTCTTATCGAGAATTGGAACTCTGACATTGAGAATATTGACCTAGTAAACAGGGAGAGTATTTTTAAACGTATAAAATACAGAAATAAACTTTTAAGTGATTTGTGGCAATGTTTTAGAAAAGAGTATTTAAGTCAACTAATTCAAAAACGGAATGATAAGAGATCTCGCATTCCCAAGATAGGAGAAATTGTATTAATAGAATATAACAAAAAAAATTTATTTTTGCCATTAGCAAAAATTATAGAATTAATTCCCGATTGCGATGGTAAGATTCGTACCGTAAAGCTTAAAACCCAACATGGAACAGTTTAGCGATCGATTCATCGTATCTTCCCATTGGAGATACCGGATAATGAAGATAATACTTATACAAATAGGAAACAGAATGATGAGGAACCTATTCCTCTGTTGGTATCTTTTCTTCTGGAGGTCATTTGACACCTGATAATGTTATAGTGGAAAAATACACTTTGGTAGATGTATGAAAACTCCCAAGAGACTAGATCTGTTAAGTAATATATGTTATGAGATAGAGACTCAGTCCGAGTCTCAAGGGGGGAGGAGAGGGTGTTAGAAAGTGGAAAGCCCTGTGACTGGTCGCTAAGCGGCGCTGTTTGTCTCTTTTTGTTTTTTTGTAGTGTAGTAATAGAAGAGTAGAAATGTTGTAATAAAGTTATGCTTTTGTATTTGTCTCTGAAATCTTTGATTTTTCCTTATGGAAATGGAATCTTATTTTCGATAATATTATTATTACATCAAAATAACTCCAGCATTTAGTAGATACAAAACCCATGAATTAGAATTTTGAAAGTATTTTGTTAAAAAATACTTAGAGTTTCGATTCCAAAATGCAATAATAATGTTTATTACTATAGTAATTAACACATAAATTATAAGTATAAAAATAACCGATCTTATATATTGATAAAATACTCTAGCAAAATATAATCTCTGAAATTTAATCATAACTATTTAAATTTTTAAAATCCATGCAACTTTATTGTCATGCTACTTATTACTTGAAAAAGCATAATCATGACAAGCTAATTTAAAATAACAGATTTTAGTACTGAAATATTTATATTTAATATGATTATTTTAACATGTTAATCATTTAAATAGTCTATATAACTATTCGTTTTTGTTTCAATTAAAAATGTTTATAAGCAAAAATTAACTGGCACTGTATAATTTTTACAGCTACTTTTAACTATAGTCCAACAATTGTAACAATATAAATTTTTTCTGGGTACTAATAGCTATTCATTCCAATATAAAAAGATGAGAGACAAATTCTATATTAATTTGCAGGTATTAGCAAAACTATTTAGAAGTATTTCTCATAATATTTCCTCATAATTATTACATTGAATACACAATTTCATATATACATAGCCAATACCATTATAAATGTTAAATTAATTAAATTAACAACATAAACATGCCATTGAAAAGAAGAAAACTGCAACAATAAAGGTTAATAATTATATTGCTAAAAAAATTTTATTGTTATTACAGAAGTTTCATTTATATGAATAATTGTCATAGTATGATAATAGATTAAACATAAATGTAGTAATTTTATTGTACATTGCACATTAAGAAGTCAAATAAGAACAAAGAACCCTTTGCTATTCCACTTAAAAGCAGTCTCGCATCATTTAAAATATCAAATTATTTTACTAATTAATTTTTTTAATTTCACATACATTCATAATATAACAAGAAAAAAAGTACGAGTAAGTTACATTGATTATCTGATTCGAACATAAATAATTACTCTTTCAAATAAAATATCCAGAAAATGAAATCTTAGTTTATGATATCATAACAAAATAAGAAAAGCTACTTTATTCTTAGATAAAAGTTTCAGAAATTTTAAATCTCACAAGAAGGTAAAAAATATTTAATTAGTGAAGAATTTTAGGCAGGATGATGCCAATTTTGCAACAATGATAAAATTTAACCTTCATTCCAGGAAAATTTTAATTAAACAAGTAGCTTTGGATAATAACATTCACTTTCTTATTATATACTTTTACAAGGAAAGATAATTCACACATTTTTAATTCCCTATGTTTCATTAACATTCAATAACAAAATACAATTATAATTCACACATGTAGCTGTACACGATAAAATACATTAATCAAAACAATACGTGGTTTTAAAAAAGTATTACAATATCTAAATTTCTAAAGATTTTATAAACTACAAGAATACATCAATTGATGTTCTACAATGTGAGTATCATAAAAAGTCATTATATAATTCCTCATTTAAATAAAGAACATAAATTAATTACATTGCCAATAATTTTACAAAGAATTCAGACTTCAACCTACACATAAAATGATAATAATTTAATAACTTAGTAAAAAATATAAAACGAACAATAGTCATAAACCAATACATTGCTAAAAGACAGCAGATAATGAAGTACGGATTTTGAAACAATCTTGAAATTGATGGCAAAATCTCAAATTTTACAAAATATTAACATAAATAGTACATTTAAAAATTTCAGAGAAACTCTTGATTTTGTAATTAAAGAGTAGTTTTATTCATATCACAATATCACAAATTATAACACAATTTTTAATGATTGTTTTATTTTAGTAAAAAATCAAATTATATCCTGATAATATATCTAAAGTGAACTTTCTTGGTAGTATAATATATAATTTAAAAAATTCTTGCTTGTTAAATTTATCGTAACACTAGAAACCAAATACAGTAGTAGCTCATTATACTACAAGTGATCCCTTAGAATCTTAACATGATTGAAATTTCATTGAAAGAATTAAAATTTGGGATAAAAATGCTTTTGTACACATATGTAAATTAATTTAAAAAGTATTAGAATATTTTTGCATTACAACTTTATAAAATTTGTAAAGACAGCTTACAGAATGTCATCTAAGCAAACATTTTATAATACTTAGTTGCAAAAAGTCTGGAAAATTTTGACAGCAGAAAGTAAGATCATATCTTTATACACTACTCAATCCAAAATAAATGACAAATCAATTTTACAAGAATCAGTTCGAAAAAATTAAATTGTTTTATAGTTTAATTGAGAGAGAGATTTTGGTTAATAAATTTATTTTATTGATTCAAGCATTTTAGTTGATCGATTTTTGTATCATCAAAGCTTTTATAAATGTAGGAAAAGCTTAACCTATGAAACACACGTTATGCAAAATAAATATAGGTTAAATTGGTAAACATTTATATAAGTGAATTGAAGTTTCTTTTTGAAATATTTAAAATAAAAAAAGCTTAGTTTTAAATAAAGTTTTGGCATCATCTTTTAGAGTAACTGTAAAATCGATTCATATTGTAATTATTATGTTATTAACAGATTGTAAAAGAACAATGCTTAATTCTTTTTAAACTAGATTATCAAATTTGTAGAAAATGTTTGAGGAATATTAGTAAATCTTAAAGTCCATTGCAGGCATACCACTTGTTATAACTATATATCTAAGAATTCTATAATTTCAGACAAATTTTAAACTGTACATAAAATTTTTTTACAGATAATCATAGAATTTCTAAATATTAATTCAGTGAGTCTAAATTAAATATTTCGTTTACAGAAAAATTTAGAATTTAAAATTAACCTCACTAAATGAGCATCCTACGACGTGAATAAATTCTTTGCCAACTGTATTTAAACAAATGAAAATGTTGATTTACATTTAGTGACCATAAACATTGTAAGTATGCAAAAAATACAAATGAAAATAACACAAAACTCAACTCCAGGACTGTATATATATATATATAACTGTAACATGAAATATAATGTATTTAACTATGCAATCTGATATTTTATTATATTTTAGGTATGAATCAATAAATATTGAAAATATTCAATATTAGAAGTAAAAATGTTTTATATAATGACATATCATATACCTATTTATTCAAAGGTAAATATTCTATTATTAATTAAAACGTTTCTATAAAAATATATGGTCCCAAGTTATAAAACTTTAAGAATTCTAATTTAAAATTTATACATTAATAAAATTTTTCATAAATTAAAAGCTTTAAAAATATAACTCTGCTTTATATCATAAAAATAATTTAAAAAATTTTGCCTCACTATAATCCAAGTATCA
The DNA here is from genome assembly GCA_026290005.1 of Latrodectus geometricus. Classification (NCBI taxonomy): domain Eukaryota; kingdom Metazoa; phylum Arthropoda; class Arachnida; order Araneae; family Theridiidae; genus Latrodectus; species Latrodectus geometricus. The sequence continues at coordinate 24,488 of JAPDSC010019897.1, read as the reverse complement.
GACATACAAAAACTGAATATGAATTTCTTTATATATTTGTTAAAAATCTTATGTTTTATAATGCATAAATTGTTCAAGAAATTTTAAAAAAATGCATATTTGTCTTGTTAGTATAATCTCTCATATCATCCATATCATATTCATGACACATGAATTATTTTACCTGGATTCATCAAATTGTGAGGATCTACAGCTTTCTTTATGTTTTTCATTACTTCAATCCCAACTGGGCCATATTCTTGAATTAAATATGACATTTTACCAATTCCAATCCCATGCTCACCTGTACAAGTGCCATTTAAAGAAAGAGCTCTTCTGTTTAAAAAAAATCATAACAGAATTTTATAAAAATTACTCAAATTAAACATATATATTATCTATAAATAAATATAGTTTCATATATATTGTGACTACATACATGTATACACAGGATGCTTGGTGAAATAGTTCGGTCCTCGGGTTGCGAAAGGCTAACTCAAACTTATATCCCTTCAGTGGGCCAATAAAACTGAGTTCCAAGAATGCTTGGGAACTTAATACTGGGAGTTTCATGTTAGGCTGAACACCTAACCGAGACATTTGTATCGCACCCCAGAGCCTTCATTTAAGAAAACAGATACAAGCACTGAAGGCCTTAACTCCATGAAGCAGTCATGCTTCTGAGTGAATTTATTATATATAATCACAATATATGTGCCAAAATAATTTCACTATTATTAAATAATTAATTTAAATTAATTATATTTATTCAAAAAATTTTTCTTACAATGTAATTCCTTCTTCAAGTGAATGAGCAATACTTTTCTCTTGTTCATTTAGTGGATCATAAAGCAATAATGCATGAAAATTGCCATCTCCTACATGTCCAATAATAGAAGCTATGGTGATAATAATGCCTTTTAATTTCAAGACAAATGGAAACAAATTTCTTAAATAACACAAAAAGTAATTGCACTAATTTAATAAAATATAGATATTTTCAAATTTTACATGAAAACCTACAAGTAATATATGACTTAGGCTTCACATTCTAAACGATATTAAAGTACAAAAATTTCTTATGTTTACTCAACTTAGAATGAATTCATCATTTTACTTAGTTTCATATCTAAAAATTATGTAACTCTTTTTTATAATCGTTTAAAGAAAATGAATTACTTTTAATGACTGAAAAATTAACTTGTGATTATACCAAATAGAATAAGAAAGTGTTACATTTGCATTACTCAGGAAAATGTCTCATAAAATTTAGTAACAGGAAAATTATTGAGCATGTAAAAAAACTGAACATCAACAGATAAAAAATTTTTACAGTTACGTGAAGAATATGTATTTGTTGACTAGTATTAACAGATAATAAATTATATAAAACAATTCATCAGTAATACGTCATAAAGTAAAATCAGCAAAAATAACTGAAAAATCTATTTTTCAATAAAAATTTAATAAAAAATGTAAATGCAAATGAAAATTTTTAATTGAGTTTTATAATTTCTCAATTTTGTAATCATTTTGCTAACTCAAAATAAAAAACATTTTATTACCAACAGATACTAAATTTAAGCTTCATTTCTTATTTCATTATACAAATAAAAGTTATTTACAAAATATCAGTTGGCTAAGGCTAATTTAATGTTTTTTACATAATTAAAACATTAACAGAAACACTTGCAAACATTCAATCTTGTTTCAGAATAAATGAAATTAAATACCTAATAACCCAGATGTTTCAAGTTCTTTTTTTGTTTCTGTAATCATTTCAGTTAGTTTTGATATAGGAACACAAACATCAGTTGATAAACACTAAAAAAAATAGACATTAAATAGTTTATAAATTAGCTAAATCAATTCATGATGTAAATTATAATTAATATTATTAGATAAATAATATCACAAGACATTGTAACAAAAAAATTGAATGTATAAATTACCTTATAGCCTGGCTTTTGGGCAAGCGTAGCATAGTAAATTTCATGACGAGCTTTCCATAATTTATTATGTTCTTCAGCATTATTTGACCACTTAAAATTCCATCCTAAATGGTTTTTTATAACTTCACCTAAAAGTAAAAGAAAGGATATTATTTTTAGTGCATAATATACATGTATTAAAATACAATCCATTTGTTGCAGTGTTATTAAAATTTATGATTAGAATGAATTTAAATATAAAATTAAAAAGTTTCTCAGAAGAAATTGATTTTTAAATTAACTATCTTAAAATTTTAATAATAAAAAAGAAACCTTATGAATCCTTATGTTTTTATTGTTCAACTAACATACCTACTTGTTCTGCTTGAGTTCCAATGATGTCTTTTGTTCCATGAAACTCTAAGAATAGACTTGGAGCAACAGGATTATCCAGATGACTGTATTTGTTAGCAATATTCATAGAAATTTCATCTAATAGTTCTAAATAAATAACACATATGATAGAATATATAAATAAAAAACATTTAATCAGCAAAATTGCTTTTGGGTACAAGCAAAAATGTTTAAAAAATAAAAACAAGATGATGGCACATATTAAAACTTAATAATATGAGAACCTGTTCTTAATAATAAAAAAATGGAGAAATTTATTATAATAAAATATAAAATTTGTATAAGTGCATAAATACTGCATTAAATTAAATGTTGAATTTTTATATGTCAAGAAATAAAACAGAGTTACTTCTATAGATGGTGGTAATTGTAATTTTTTAGAAACAGAATTATAATGAGTTTCAATTCAAAAATTTAGCTTCTCAAATTTAATAGAACATGATATGAAAGTATCAAATAAGATATAATAGCTCATTTGAATATACAAAAGAAACTAAAAATCTAAATAAAAATATAGATAGAACCAGAAGTAATCTACTAGTCAGATTTTGAGAGAGCAGATAAAAGAAATAAAACGAATTATTTAATGCTACAAGTTAAAAATAAAGAGCTAAAATTATGATTTATTCTATTAAAAAGGAATGATTGATATTTAATAAAAAAAATCTGACCTTTCAATAATGAATTCAATTTCAATGTGAATTTTAAAATACTCCATCAAGCCTTATACCAAAATTCCTTGCAGGTGTCATCACAAATTAAATATAAACGATTATACCTACTTAGCCATGCATAATTTTGAGCAAAGAAAGCATGCAATAATATAAAAATAACATAAAAAATTGAAATAACTTAATAAATAAAAGCGCATTACAAAATACATAAATTTTTAAAATTTATGAATCAAAATTATTAAATATATAATTTATCTTATAAGCAATAATAAGAAACAAAGTGTAAAATTTGTTTGAAATTAAAAATATATAGAAAAAATTGATTATTTAAATATAAAACTTTTAATTTATTCTTCAAATATAAACTTAGAAATGTTTTTATTGAAGTCATTATTATTTTCAAAATAATAAAAATTTTATTCTGTCTTAAATATTTATTATTGTAATGCAAATTTTTAAATAAATATTTAATATTTGTTAATAAATATATTTATAAAATACTAATTATACACTAATAGTTGGTAAATAATTAATTTAAATGAACATATTCACAACAATTGATTTCTTGTGAAGCATACTTAACAAGAAATCAGAAATGCATTTTAAAATTGTGAGATATCAAACATTAAAAACAATTTCTTCAGTAGTTAACCATATCTCATATTATGGAATATAAAACAAGCAATCAATTAACATAAATTAATCTAGCAATTGGACTGTATTTTGACTAATCGAAAAATCAGACCTCTAACTTCTATAATAACAAGAATAGTCTCTTTACAAAATGGTATGATGATATTCTTAATTTTAATTTCAAAAATTAAGAAATACACCATGTTTAAAAAAATTATAAAAGTAATGGAATTAATATGATAGAAGGAAATTCATTAAATTCAAAGTGTATCACATATATCAAGGATTGAAAAATTTGCTGAAGAGATTAATAATTTTTAATACTCTCTTTGTTTATGAAATTACAAGCACAAACTGTTTCAATTATATTGTTGCAAAAATTAAATTTTTTAAAAATCTAAATAAATGGACATAAAATCTAAGGATCAAGAGATATTGAATAACAATTGAATTTGATGGAAATTGGAATTAAAAATTAAAGTGAATCTGGATTCAACAAAAATAAAAATTTGCTTTTTTACATGAATTAGACTTTTCAAAAATGGTATAACTTGATACGATCAAAGTATTTTTAAATAATTATAACTAAAAATTATATTACAATGAAAGTAAAGATTACCAATTCTCTGAAGTAAAGAGATATTGAATTCTTTGAAAGTAAAAAGATATTACCAATTCTTGCAATAGGAATATTTCTTTGCAAAATTTCAACTACAGCATCAACAGCATTTCCTATTGTTTGAAATGAACCAACAGCTGACACCACCTATATTTGAGGAAAAAAGAATTATTCCTCGAATAAAAAAATCTGAATAAAATGATTAATGTAAATCTTAAATAGTTAAATTTATATGCAATCCCTCAAAAACCCATTGCTTAGTGCAATCTTGTGAACTTTACTTCATGTAAAAAATCACATGGGGTGAAAACCCCACAAATTTCTTCAAAAAATTGTAAGTCATGAAACGTTTTTAATATTAGTTTTTATTAAAATAGCCAATACTTTCTCAAATCATCAGACTTTTCTAATAACAATATTTTGTCAAAAATTATTAAAATAATTTGGAAAATATTATTGAATTATTTAGCATATATTTATTATATATGATAATGATATTTTGAATTATTATTCAACAAAAGAGATTTGGTATTGTTTGGATATACAATTACTTTATTTATTACAAAAGCTAATCTGACCAGTGTCTGTGATTTAAAGTGGATTCCAAAATTCTACAAGCAGTCAAAGAATAGAGGTGAGTCAACCTAAAATAATTTAACTAAAGGATAGAGACTAATAGTCATAACATTACAGCAAAGTATATTGATAACTGTATGGTGTTTTAAACAATTATTCACGAAAAAGGAATAAATTTTGCAGTAAAAACCCAGAATTTTAAGAAAAATGGTATTTTTTTATTATATTAATTTTTTTATTATATAAATGACAAATAACATTATCTTAAGCTAAACAAACTGAAAAACTATATGGCATTGTTTTATCTGAATAGCTATTTGGCATAGTCACTTCATAAAAGCAGATATGATATCTTGTATTATATCTATGTATAATATCTTATTCAGTGAATTTATATAAAATGCTGAATATATTTATGTTGATGAGCAGCTCAATAAAGTGAAAATGAAGCATAAAAATAATTAAAATAAGCGTCCATAGAATTATTTTCATGAAACTTTAAAACAATGGGGCAATGCCTGATTTGGCCACCATCCATATCGCCCTACCCACAAAAGGCAACAAGATGAATCCTTGACTCCAATAAGAAGTAAATACTTCTGCAAGTCATGTTCAATAAACAAATGAAAGGAAGCAACTGCAACAGATATAGGCAGGAAACTGGGGATTCAACTTTTGTTGAGCAAGTCACTTCACCTCTTACCTACAGCCGCATCACTATACATAGAGGCTCTGTTATTTTTTAATTTATTATAAATGATTCTTTTTTGATGCTACACAGATGCAAAGGAGAGTCAGGTTGCCCAGGGGCACATAAAAGATCCTGCTTCAGCAAGCCTATCAGCTTGCTAATTTACGAAAATGTCACAACGGTTGGGAATCCACTGGATAGCAATACTTTTTCTAGATTTTTTAAGCTCATTCTGCAGGAGTGAACTATAAATAATAGATAAAATGTACTATGTTGTCATTATTTTTCAACTGCATTAAATCTTAACCATATGTATTGGCAACAAGTTTATCTTATAATATATATATATATTTATATATATATATATATATATATATATATATATATTGGTATTAAATGTATTTAGAAGCTAATAATGCAAAAAATGTAGTTGTTTTTATATTGATGTAAGATTGAAATTGTAAATAATTGTAATGTAAGTAATGAGATTTTTGTCTCAGCACTATAATAAAACAAATGCTTCCAGATACATTCATTAATAAAAAAAAAGGAGTTTGAGTAGATAATTGTAAAAATTGCAAATAAAATAGATATTAATTTTCCATTTTAAACAATTGAATAATATATGTGTTTAATATTTCTAAATGGATGAAAAGCTATTATTTAATGATACAATAAAATTACGAAAAAATATCTGCAATAAACATATATATATATATATATATATATATTAACTGTAAAAATAATATTTTGAACATTTTAGAATTTTCCTAGGTTTAAATATGGATAATTTGCAAATATTAATGTATAAAAATATTAAATATTTTAATGAATATTTCACACCTAAACAATACATATAAATTTTATTTATTTTTAATAATGAGTAATATACTTTTTATTCATTAACTACGAATAACTAAAATAAACCATTTCTGGTGCAGGATGAAGTCTAAGGGTGATTTTTGATATTATTCCCAATGTTCCCTCTGATCCAATCCATAATTCAGTCAGATTATAGCCTGCAGAAGATTTCCTTGAAGATAATGGATACTATTAACTTTCAAATTATCTCTATGTCAATTACATAAATTAGTTAAACATAAATTAATGTCTCACAGTAGCCAATAAAAACAAATTAATTTTTTTTGTTCTCAATAAAACTTAAAAATTCTAGAAATAAAGATTATTAGTAAAAAAATAATCTTTCAAATTAAAAATAATTAAATAAAAGGACCAATTAAAGTATTTCATTAATTTAATTCAATTTATATAATCTATATAAGATTTTATTTTAATAAAATTAACTTAGAAATTTAAATTTTCCTATGATATTTATTAATTTACAACTTTACAGAATTGTTTAAAACATCTCAATCTACAGAAATTTATTTTCATTATTTGATATGGTTATATTTATATTCTATGATCATTTTTGCATATAATAACTAATTTGCTGAATATTTACAATTTAAAGTGGATTCCAAGCCACTGCAAACGTGATTATTTCATATTAAAAATCACAATTAATTAAATGAAATGACTTGATAGAAGAGTATATTCAACCAAATGCAGCAGTTTAAAAGAATTCCAAACTATTATAAGTATTCCTGATCAAAATGAAAGACAACAACAAATAGTTGATTTGAAAGTTAGTGTCCTAACCAATGAACTTCTAGCTCAGCTTCCATTAATTCAACTTCTATCAAAATTAATAAGTTAGATTTAAATATTTTTCAAATAAAAAAAGACATTTTAATGCAAAAGAACTATAATACACTTTAATTATGCTATATTCTTTTTATATGACTAGTTGATTTAAATTTTTATGTAATAAAAATTATCATAATTTCATTCCAATAATTTTCATAAACAACAAAAATTAATTCATTGATAAATATTCCTTATTTGTGCATTAATTAGAAGTATTAGTCCGTTTTATTGAATTAATATGAAATATTGATTAAGGAATAAAATATAGTGAAATATTTTATAAATGAATATAAAATACTTAAATAAAACTTTCTTATAGTTTTCATAAGAATTAGAAATTACATTTTAATAAGTTATCATTGTTATTAAAAATAATTATCCTAACCACTTCCTTAAAAACCTATATATTTGAGTGATTAACTTTTTATTAAATAATTAAACATTGTACAAAAATACATAAATATTGTTCATGTATAAATATACTTATGAATAAACTACCTTGTTCTTCTATTTAATCCAGAAGTATGAATAACGTCTCCATTAGCTAAAACAACTTCTAAGTTTAAAACATTTTCTTTCATTGTACCATAACGGACTGCATTAGTCCCAGATGCAGATGTTGAAACCATTCCTCCAATTGAAGCATCTGCTCCAGGATCTAAAATTACATTAATAATTTAAATAAACTTTATTACCATGACATTTAAAAGTTCTTATAATACTTATCAATCTTACTCCATGTTAATAAGCTTAACCTTATAATTTCAAACTATCACATGTTTAATCGAAGAATTTGTCACAATGTTTGTTTTCAAATTGAAAATACTTTCTGAAGAAAATTATTAGCAAATTAATAAATTTTTCAAATTTCTTACAAAATTATCTTAATGATTTTTTTAAAGCAATAAATGTTTCTTATAGAATTTTTATTTATCACAAAAATTATTTCAAAAATATTTGTGATACAAAATTATTTATCAAAACTTATGTTGCATTTTCTTTTTGGAGAAGTATGTTAGTCAAATCCTTAAATAATTAAAATAATCAATATATTAACCTTTAAAAAAACATTTTATTTATTATAACAAATAGAATTTTTAAATGAACTTAAATTATGGAAAATTGATATACATATATAAAATTCGAAAACTAAAAGCATTCAGTTTTTTTTATCTTTTCATTTCTGGGAAACTCCACCAGCTTTTTTCTCCATTCTGGTCATATAACAATAATCTTTCTTTCCTCCACCAAATTTAGCTGTTTATCTCAGAGAATATGGTAAACTCCATTAAAATTATACATTATTCCATTTTCATGAATTTAATTTATTAAACATTGAACATAATTTAATCAGTTAAAGTATTTTGTGACATTCAAAAATAAATTAGTGGTTTCAATATATCTGTTAACATAATATTTGGCAGATTGTATTTTAAAAAAACGATGAAAAACATAGATTAATTTCATTGGCTAACTTGAACACTTTTTAGCTCACATTTACACAATGATATAATTTAAGAAAATAAGTTGTATTCTCAAAAGATAATTCTTTTTCCTTATTGTATTGTCACTTTTTTAAATACACACTTAATAAATAATAATATTTTAAATAACAATAATTTCAAATCATTCATTAAGATATTTTCAATATCACATCACCAGAAATTTTGATAACCTTAGAAAAGAATATTTCCCTCTCCAAAAATCCTATTATAACAATTCAAATATAATTTCATAATTTATTTGCAAATAAAATGTGATTTACTTCAGTACTAAATATACTTCATATTAAGGAAAAAATTTTGAAATGCTTTTATAAAAAAAAAGTCATATCGTGAAATATTCTATCTAATATCTAATGATATTAATGAAATTTTTAGATTAAAGTAAAGTAAGAATAAATAAGTGTAATTAAAATTTTTAACAAATTTATAATGGAAATCTTTTAAGATTACATGGTTCATGTATGAAAACCAATTTTCTTTTTTTTTTTTTAATAATTAATTTCTGTTCTAATACCAGGCTAACAAAGATATTATTATTTAAAAACTTAACTATTTTTATTCAAAATTCAATTTAATATAAAAACAAAAATTTAGTATATATTCACATAAAACAAAAATACTACCCACTATATTCTTTGTTACTAATAAAAAATTCATAACAATTCCAGTAAAATATAAATTCAGTATCTATAGATAAAATATCGAAATATATTTATTAAATTTTGCAAATGTGGAAAAATGTTTAACCGAATAAAAATAATATACTAATTAAAATATTTTTCTATAAAGGGACATCAGTTTAATACTTTAAACATAATGATATCTCAAAATATTAGTTATGACAAGAGTACATGACACAGTTTATTTTTCATAATCAACAATAAATGAAGTTACATTTTGCTGGTTACGGAACGATGATTATATTTAACTTTACAATAGGAAGTTTTATTTGAATAAAATATATATCTTTAATTTATTAAATCTCAACCATTTATTTATTTATATGAAAATTTAATATTTTACTTACTTTAAAACACAATAAAATGTTTGTCATTACATAAGGAAAACTAAAATACTGTTCAAGAACTGCATTCCCAAAAAATATACAAACAAACTAAACTAAACTCAGAGGCATGATGTCCCCCATGGGATCAAGACCTACAATCCCTATATCTATTTTATTAACTAGAGCCCTGAGATGTGAAGCACAAGTCCTAGTTAGGTGGTCAGCCTAACGTGAAATCTCCATTGCTTAATTCCCAAGCATGCTTGATACTCAGTTTTATTGGCCAATTGAAGGAATGAAAGATCTTGCCCAAAATGAGGATCAAACCTCAGACCTGTGCCTTGGAAACGGGAACTGCTACCATTATATAATTGGTCATTTACTAATAATATCATAAATAAAAAATATACATAAATAATATTAAATGGATATAATATAAATGTTGTTTTTTAAACTTTGTGAAAAATAAAACATTAAAACTAGAATTACCCACAGGGAACATAAGTCCTGTATCTCTTAGTTGTGTATTTAATGTTTTTCTAGTTACTCCAGGTTCTACAGTGCAATCAAAGTCTTCTTCATTTATTTCAATTATAGATGTCATTTTTGAGAGATCAATACAGACTCCACCCTGAAATTTGTACAGAAAATGATATATCATCGAACAGAATAAATACAAGTTAACTTCAAATATATTTAAATTAATTTTAATAGCAGCCACATGATTATAAATTAATATTTAAAAATCAAGTGTTCAAACTGGATTATTAATATGTTAAGTAAATAAACTTCATGCTATTGAATTTAATGACCAAATTTTTTTAGAATGTTTGGAAAGCACTTAGAAAACATTTTTATAACACATTTAAAATACGCAGTTTATTAGTTGTGCACCTCATCTATTAGATTTACACAAAATTTATGTAAATATAAAAATTAGATGATTAGGTGTAGATTTAATAAAACTATTATATGATCGGATGTTAAAAAAGTTCTAATACTAAGAACTCTTACAAAGACTGCTCCAACACCATGCTCTATACCAGTACCAGTTCCACGAGGTACAATAGGAACACATGAAACTGAGCAGAATTTAACAGCTGCAATGATGTCCTCCAAATTTTGAGGGAAGATGACTACATCAGATGGGGAGGACCTGAAGAAATATATTTAAAAAAAGAAATTAAAAATAAAAACTTATTTTGTACAATACACAAACTTTACTAAAGAATAAAAAATTTAATTTTGAATAAATAAATAACAAATTCAATTTTGAATAAATAAATAACTGTTCATATTTTAGCATTGCTATAATAAAAGAAAAAATATTTAATTTTTTTCCTTACTTTTAAAAATTTTTTTCAAAACATGAAAATGAAAAAATTTCTTATTTTGGAAAGCTTTTTTGACAAATTAAATATCTTGAGTAGCAACATTTTTACATGGTTCCTTTAAACTCAAAAGATTTATAATTTTAATGATAAATGTTTTCACAAAAATGAAATTTTAATTATAAATATTAAAAAAATCCTCTTTAGGAATGAACTTTAATATCACAATTTCATATTCAATTCAAATAAGAGTATGAGAGTCTTCTTGTTGTGCATCATTTTAATTCAATTATTTAATATTATAAATTATATATAGACTCCATACAAACATTTTATGTCTATAGTTTTTAAAAAATTTCAATAATACTCTTACTTATTATTCAGCATAGGTGCTCAATGAATTTCGAAGTGTGAAGGAAATGCTTAGTATTTTAGTACTACGTTTAAGTAGATTGTATTATGTTGAAATTTGACTCCAAATACAGCAAAGAGAGCAGTTTTTGTGCAAAAATTTAAAATAAAATTCCACTCACTGTTTTTTTTTAGTAAAAACTATTTTAAAACTCAAACAGATATTTTTATTTTATTAATGAAAAATGTAGAATCTTATATATGAGTCATGAAACAATATCATTATCAAATGAAGTATTTTTTATTAGAAAAAAATGTTTAAAAAATTTTAATATTAAATAAAAATTTTCTAATTTATTTATCATTCAATATTTCCAGTAAATTTCTTTCATCAATGATTTTTCATAACTGCATGCAGAGACAAATTATATTGAAACTTTTATATTAAATAAAGCACATGATTTAAAAAAATGGAGTAAAAATACTTAATGGCTTATTTATATTTCCATGTCAAGTACAGTTTCTATATGCTATTTTAGATCAACATATATTTGACACTTCATAATGCATAGCTCAATAGTTAAAAAGCTGTTGGAAAGCTTTCACCATCCACATAATTTTACCTTCCAAATGTACTTTTTCTCATTGTGCTGTACCCATAATTAAACCAGAAGAGCCAGTTAGTAACCCCAAAAGGTGTATATATAGAAATCTGAAGTATATACCCATCTCCTATTGTTCAATAGTGGTTAAATTCAAACATAGTACTTTCCATTTTAATGAGTACTATCTTAAGTGGATAACAGTACATATATATTTGACACCAATATAGTTTAACAGGTAACAATTTTCTTAAGCAACATTTGGGTATAACCCTCTGGGAGAATATTTTGATGTTCTTTCAAAGTTTGGTCCTAATTGGTGGTACTAATATATCGCAAGGGTAAAAATGCTGAAAGCTACCAAACACCCACTTTGACAGATGTACAGAAAGCAGAAATGAAACATCCATTTATTTCCATATACAACAGCTGCTAAGATCGAATTAAATCTTTCATTTAAAAATGCTGTTTTATCACTGATCTAAAATGAGCCCTGATACAAATAAATAATGATATTGAATTTTTGATTGAAGACATATAGATATATCAAATATTTTTACTAAGTTTTCGTAATAGTCCTATTCTTCAGAAACATTAGGCAAATATTTTTTCTTACTGGTTCCATTACTTACAATCATAAGGAAAAGAAATATTGCACACTAAAAGACAGCATTCATCAGAGTGAAAAAATATTGTAGAGGGAAAGAATTTTAAATAAGTGCTACAAAGGGAACAAATGGTATAAAGATTAAGATAGAAAACAAATCAACTGAAGAGCGATTAAACTTGCTTAAAAAGATTCTTGTGAAGAGGTCAATGGAAAAATTATTTTACATTTTCATCCTTGAGAAGCCTTAATAGTAATGCTGATAATTTTATTAGTAATTCCTTCTGATGATGATTGTTTAGTATGCTCTTGACAATCAGCAAGAGAAATTTCAGTTCATCTTTTCCCACAACTGGAAAAAGATACAAATAATAAATATAACATGATTAAAACCAGGCAAATATTTTAAGCACAAAATTAAGAGAAGGAAATTTGCTAGTTCTTTATATTTAATATCTTAACAACAAAAGAGATTTTAATTTTAGTAAAGAAAATTTTTATAACATTTTTAGAGCAGTTATAAAAGTTACAATTGTAGAAATGCTTTTTGTTATATAATATTAATATTAGAATTTCCATCCTTATGCAACTCACTATCTATAAAGTCTTCCCGTAAGCCTAAAACCAGCAAACGTGTAGAGTTTTGTTGAGTTAATCTCACTACGAAGTAGCAAATATTAAAATGCAAATCATAAAACACCACCATCAGATAAATACTATAAAGCAAAGTTAAAAAAAATATACCCATGATAACCTTCATCTGTACCACACTGTTTACGTAAAGCATAAGACGTACTGACTTTCTCCGATCCAACAAGGGAAGAAAGATGTTCAATAAAAATATTTGACACATTTTTATGCTGAAATTAAATATAGAAAATCAAGTTTTTGAATAACATAAATACTACATTAATGAAGGAAAAATTGAATTTTATTTTCAACACAATTTTTAAATACAGAAATATATACATTTTTGTTTTCTTCAGAACAAAAAGTATATGGCAGGGGTGGCCAAATTTTTGGGATCCGGGGTCTACTTCACATTTAAAGAATCGGCGGTCTACCAATGGCAGAGCTATATTAACGTACATATTTATCGATAACAAAAAATGGCAAATTATGTAATTTTTCTAAAAAAAAAACTTAATATTAATAATTAAATAAAAATTTACTGACGAAAATAATCAAAGTATTCACATCCTATTCACTTTGTTTAGTTGAAATTTGGCACTGTATATCAGCGACAAGTTTATCATATTGTGGCTGGTACAAGCTTATTACAATGCATAAACACGAAATTAAATGTTCATCTATTAAATGAGACTAATGTTTCTTTTTTGTTCATGGTTGAAAAAGCAGATTCGCAAAGATGTCTCGATCCAAAGTATGATTTCAAATACAAAATCAATTTGTAAATATTCGGAAACGTTTCCTCAGAAATTAATTTCCAAAAATCAGTATCGCTAAATATGCTTGGATTTAAGGTATATATCGCATCTTAATTTAATAATTTCTTCCTCGACCATGACTGATGTAATATCTATTAAAAGTCCTATTTTTTCAGATACTGTATCAATGTTGACATTTTCATCAAATGGAAATATCAAAAAATTGAGTATTTCTTTCAACCTAATTAAGTCGGGGAATCTTCTTTCAAATTCTTCAAACAAAACAAGTAAGTATTAAGCGAAATCTTTGAAGTCTCGGTTCGGATTATGGATGCACTCTTCCTCCATGTTTTTGAAGTTTATCAATTCATGTTTTCTTAATTGAAATGCATACCTTTCTATAGTTTCTTTGAATGTCTTAATTGCACTCACCATGCCCGTTTTAGGTTTTAAATCGTAAACATTTAATCATAAGTCTTTAAATCTTAAATCTTTGCAGTTTGTTTTGGGTTTTAAAGCGTAGAAAGTAGTAAATTTTTATTTTAAATAATTCATTGATTCTATGTCATAAATTAAATTCTTAATATCCGAGGTCATTATAGGGATGGTCGCGTGGACTACCTAAAATGTCTTCGCGGCCTACCTGTCGACGTCTTGGCCACCCCTGGTATATGGATAATTTTAAGCCATTTTAAAGATAATATTCAAAATTTATTTCTTAATGAATAATTGTGAAACTTTTCATATAAATTACAGATGTACAGCCCAAGTTACATTTTATTAAAAGTGGGTAGATCTCAAAAGCGTATTTTTTACCATCATTTTATTTACAAACAATTTACAGTAAATACTCACTTTCACAAACCTCTAATTTATGAAATAATGAGCAGTTCTTAACATGATCTCATAAATGTAATGATAATTTGAATTCTCATTCACAAAGTACAATTTTGAAAACTCTATTTTTTAAGAACTTATATTTTTGCAACTTTCATTTTTCCATCATTTTTCAAATCATCTAATTTATTTTTATTTTATTTTTAAGAAACTTGAATCTATCTTTTTATTAGAGAATTATAAATCCTACAAATTGTGGATAACTGACTGCACAGCATATGTTAAAACTCCATTACAGTATAGTCAAAAACCATTTATACAAATTTAATATGTTGTAATAGGATAAACTCAAATAAAATTTTTGTGCATATTTCATACAACATCATGGTATAAACACCAACAAAATTCATTAAATATGAAATTAAATTTTGTACTATTTCTTTTTTAATTCTGTAAACTCTTTTTTCAGAGAATTTCAAATACTATTGCTATAATTTACAGCAATTATTTTTGTTGTATTATTGAATTTGTATGGTTCATTTTATGGTTTCTAATACATGTACATATTTTATAATGCTTATATACAGCCTGTTGAGAGAAAAGTTTTGCAATCAATGATTTCCATAATTTACTTGAACTATAAAAAGCCCTGCCTGAGGGCACCTAATTCTCTCAACTCAACCAAGATAGAAAACATGATTGAAAAAATTACTTTTATCTACTAAATCAAATTTTTAATCAAAAATGTCAATGATTTTTTAATATATTTTTTAGATAAGTTATAATGTTTTCTCCATTTCTTTTCAATAAATTAATGTTATACTGCTTTCTTTTCTTTTTAAAAATATGTATGTAATTACATATGCACTGCAACCGAATAATTTAATAATCCCATGAAGGTATTCTACATCTCAACAATAATTGTTTTCATATAAATAGCAAAACCAAGTATTATCCACAGTTTTTTTTTTTGTTTTTTTATAAAATTATTTATCACATAACACATAAAGCAATCTTACAAATGTAAACAATTAAGTATAATATAAAATGTATATTTTAAAAGCATTTTAATATGTATGCATTTACTAATCATAGTTTACTTAAAATCGATACGGCAATCACGAACTGTATATGTATTATTAAACAAATACAAGTATTATTTTCCTGAGTAAATTCAATAACCTTTAAAGTCATATTTAATAATGATGCATCTAATATGAAGATGCTAAAAATCTGCGCTTCAGGTCCCCTACTCTGCCAACTTGGCGAAAAATGCACCAAGCGTGGTAAACCGGACGTTTTTATACCTAATGAGCTCTTTATGGCAACCTCCGGAGGAAATATTTTGCGCTTTTTCGCGCATGCTCATTAATTGGTTTTTTTTTTTTTTTTTTTAGCATTTTCATTGGTCGTTAATTAGTTTCAGTTTAAAAAATCGGTCATTTTCATTGGTTGCTAATTTGCTTAAAACCGTTAAAAATCGTATTCCATTATCGCCATGGCAACAGCGCTTTTCAAAACCCGCCAAGTACGGGACAAACAGCACACTTTCGCCAAGTTGGCAGAGTAGGGGACCTAAAGCGCATTTTCACCCTTGAGTGAATAAAAAATCGAATCAGATTTAGTAAAATAAATTAGGTGAGATTAAATTTGGTGAAAATGTGCTTTAGGTCCCCTCCTTGGCGCGTTTACAGAAATGCCGATGCCATGGCGAAAATTCTACCGCTTTTTCAAAGTGAAACTTAATTAGCGACCAATTAAAAGGCTAAAACAAAAGAGTAATTAATGAGCATGCACGAAAAAACGTTTCAAATTCCTAAGTTGGCGAAGTAGGGGACCTAAACCGCAATTTAACCTTAAATTTTTTTATGGTATGATAATCTCATGTTTATCATTAACATTTAATATGGTTAGTTTTATGATGATTAATTTCTTTTCTTACATGAAACAGATGCTTTTCACGTATTAGAGTGGTTAATGTGAATATCTTGCAATACCTAAATACACCACGAAACATGTCTTTAGATGATAAAGTTATTTATCATGAATGTTTAAAAATCAAAATCTAATATAACTGGTTATTATGCTCAAGTCCTAAAGAAACTATGCTTTATTACAAAAATAAATACTGATTTTATGTTATTTACTTCAATTACTTATTGATTCTCTATCTGTTGACATACTCAAACAAATTATTGTATTTAAATCATATGAAAATTTAATTCGGTTTAAGTTTCCATACCGCTATTTCTGCTGACTGAAGCCAATCACCTATTAATTTTAAATCACGATCAAATGACGGAGCCGACATTTGAGCTAGCAACATCCTTTCTAAACCTCCCAATACCAATGGAAACATATTGAGACCACGAAATATTTTACTTGCCCAAATCGCTATTAGTTATCATGATGGATCTTTAACGGGACCAATAATAACTTTTTTTTAAGAAAAATATACTCCAATGTTAAAAGTCACTGTATGGGAGAAGAAATCAAAATGTAAAGCAGTCCACAAATTTGTGGATTATCGCACGCGAAGTGTCATGCGCGATAAACTAAGCGTCGCGAGGGAAACATTTCCGACAAAATGACGTCACTACATCAGGAAAAGTGTGGAGAGCCCTTGGCCCAAGCACAGACCAATTGTGACCCCTAGAATACATCTCGGTAGTGACAGGAGAACACAACGACACTATAAATCCGGCAGATTCAAAATACCTGGCAACATTCCTCAAGACACCCTTAATTTGAGTTCCGGCTTTTCGAACAAATTTAAAATTGTTATATATCGTGCTAAGAATTTTTATTTTTTGTAAAACTGAGAGTTCAATAAATTTCAGACTTTTTTTTTTTTTTGAAGAGTTTAATATCTTCATAGAGATAATTATACTTTTTTAAAAAATATAATTTAAATAAACATATTCATTAAATACAAAATAAAAAAAATGTAATTAACAAATACAATTGTTATCTAGTACTTAAATTTTTGTGCTCCTTAATTGCTCACAAATTTTATTTGATTTTTA
Organism: Latrodectus geometricus; assembly: GCA_026290005.1. Taxonomy (NCBI): domain Eukaryota; kingdom Metazoa; phylum Arthropoda; class Arachnida; order Araneae; family Theridiidae; genus Latrodectus; species Latrodectus geometricus. Next base: position 6,608 of record JAPDSC010019897.1, on the reverse strand, counting down.
TGGATCACCGATACCTTTGAGAGACAGTATTTTTAAAACAACAAAAGAAATCCAATTATTAAAGAAATTTCTTAGATGTTTGCAGATGCTTAAAAGCTATTATTACAGGAAATAAAATTTCATTATTTATATTGACTACTAAATAAAACATTCTAATTTTCGGTTGAAACAAATTTGAGACACCACATTGCCAAGGATGAAATGAGGAGCCAAATCAACAGACGAAGCGAAACTGGATTCTTTAATATAGCAGATTCAAAGTGCCCGTTCATTGGTCAAAATGCCCGTTCATGACTATTTTCGAACTGCACTTTTATTGGTTACCATTTATTATAACCATTATTACGTAACACTTTTTAAAAACAATCCACAGACAAAAATATTTCTCATTAAAAAAACATTAAAACGATATTTTTAGAGAAAAAACATTGAACTTGCTGAAACTGAAATTTTAATAAAAAAAAGTATAATACTCTTTATTTAAGAGTCAAATAGTTTAAAATAAATTAATTAAAATTAAGAGATGTAAAAAAAAATAGATTTTTTACTAATGCAAACGATTTTCATTTGAAGTGATGATTTAGAATAAATATTATACAATTTTTATCCTTTACGTAATAATTTGATTTTAAAATATAAAAGCAATTGTGTTCTTTTTAAAAGAATACATTTCTTTATAATTTGCTGTTTTTATATTGAGCCCTAATCTAATATGATGAGCGAATATGCTTATGAATTTTTTACATTCTTAATTCTAATTCTTATTCCAATTAACTAATTTCTAAATTCTTAAGAGATGTTTCAAATATTTATGAACCTGAAAGTAGAGATGTCAAGAAAAAGAAATAAAGTAAGTACTTTTATTATTTAAATTATTAACTATAAAAATAGAGGAAAAAAAACTTAAGATTTTTGTATCTACGACATAAGCATCGTAGAAAAATAAAATAATTTATATTCAAAACTGATTTTAGAAATGTTATTCTCGTTAGACATTTATCTTTACTGTCTGGGAGCATTACAAAATATTTTTTTAAGGTGTGTACACAACAACTTGGTTAAATAAAGATTAACATGTTGAAAAAAAAAAGCAGTTATTTACATTATTGGTATGGCTGTATTGCAGGATTAAAATAAACGAAATATTTAAAAAAAATCGTATTTTTCTCCGTGTATAAACGACATTGCTCTTTTTCATGTTTTATTTCTTTATATTTTATAATAGGAATCCTCATTAATTGTATAAAATTCTCTTCATCAGTATCATTGACGTGGCATGCTGTAAAAATAAATATTCAAAATAGTGATATTCTAAATAATATAAAACCGTATAATTATGTAAGTATTCAAACAAAAATAGAAAGAAATATTCGAAGTTACGATTCTGAAAATCCAAAATTTGATGAAATCAAATAAAAGTGCAAATAAAAATAAATACGCAAAAGTTCGAAACCTCAATATTCAAATTGATAAAATCACTAAAAAAATATCTTAATAAAATATTTTAAATCATGATTTTCAAATCACGTCATTCTGGTTGGGACAAAGTGTTTGTCGCCATTCTTTCAGCTCTCACCAAGCGGTGAGCTAAAATAAGATTTTACCCTATTTCTGATAATGATTTCTACTTCTCACTTTTAGTTACATCTCCACTAACTTAATGAAGAATATACTTTACTTTGTAAATCAATCAATTAATGAGAAGTACAGGTGTATAACTAAGAAAAGATAACAAAGGATATGTTAAGTTAAAATAAATGAAACTATGGTGAAATTTTCTCGATAATACTAAAATCATATTGATTAAAAGCAAACTTAAACATAATTGGTTAGGTGGTAACTGAATGACGAATTGGTTTTGCTTATACATTAACCGCAAATTGAGTGAAGTGTCGTCGATGAAAAGCGAACGAAGAAGAAGTGATACTGTAAACAACATATAAACGGTGAAGCGAACCACAATTCGGGTTATCCGGAAAGTTATAAATATTTGTGTGTTTGGAGACAGCACAAATTGTATTTTTTATTTTTACATCTTTTATTCCTCTTGATAATATTGTCAAATGTGTCTAATTTTGTCAGGTTTAGGATCACACCAAACAAGTACAAGGAATTGGTTACGAAATAAATAAATAAATAAAGAGGAGACATTTGGAAATTATTGACATCATTCCAAATACTCACCCATGAAAGATAATTTTCACTAATGAAACTAATTTAACTGCACAGTTTTATTTAGGCAAGCAAGAAATTTGTTGATAAGTTACATATAGTATCCGTTAGCATAGGATGTTCTAAATTTTTCTACGATATCATAAGGTGACGTAGTTATAGATTGCGATCTGACGTCATAAATATTTTAAACCAATTTCTTTTGTTATGTTTATCACTAATAAAAAGAAAGGGGGTAAGATAGAAAAACATCACTACTGCTAAAATCTCAAAGGAAAACTTTAAAGTATTATTTTAATATTCCCTGATATTGCAAGCATAAGAACATTCTTTTATTATCAAAATCTTGTGAAATAAGCATTTATCTGTGCTTATATATGGGCACAATAAAGTAAATCTGAAACCATGATAATATGAACTAAAATATTTCATTTGCTATATTTTATGAGGAAAGACTGAAATGTTTTAAGTTTTACTGAAACATTTCAGTTTTACTTAATAGATTTTTTACACCAGGTATAAAATCACTTATTTCAAGTATTAAATATATTTATCTGTGCATTAAATTAAAATGTTCACAGCAAGAACCTTGAGACTAATAAGTATTTAGCACAAAACAATATTCTACTAATTAATCAATAACTGTTTCGATGAGAATATCAGTTTGAATTGCACAAATATACTCAAGTTGATAAATTTCTTAAATTAAGAATGAATAAATATAAATGATTTAATTTATTGCTAATATTCTATAGATTATAAAAGGATAAAAGTTGCTTTTTCTTATAAATATTTTTTCATTATAACATGATTTTCTAATGCTTCTCATTGGACATTCATTTTTTAAAAAGGATTTTACTTAAGTAATTGTATTCTTAAAATTAAAAAAAATGAAGCATCTTTAACAATGCGAAGACAAAACATCCTTAACTGATTAAACATTGTTTAAGGAATTAATTAATTGTAGTTACTGTGTTAATATTAAATATATTATGTAAATTTTCAGTTATTTCTAATATAGAATATTTTGAATTAATTTAAAATTGCTTACAATTTCAACTCAGTAGTAATATGCATTAAAAGAAAATATTTAATTATATGAAATTTAGGGTAATATTTTAGGTCAGTTCTGAATATTAATTATTTTAATTTTCTATGACGCTTATGATGCTTATGTCGTAAATACAAAATTCTTAAGCTTTTTTCCTATATTTTTATAATTAATAATTTAAATAATAAAAGTACTTACTTTATTTCTTTTTCTTAACATCTCTACATTCAGGTTCATAAATATTTGAAACATCTCTTAAGAATTTAGAAATTAGTTAATTGTAATAAAATTAGAATTAAGAATGTAAAAATTTCATAAACATATTCTCTCATCATATTAGATAAGGGCTCAATATAAAAACAGCAAATTATAAAGAAATGTATTCTTTTAAAAAGAACACAATTGCTTTTATATTTTAAAATCAAATTATAACATAAAGGATAAAAATTGTATAATATTTATTCTAAATCATCACTTCAAATGAAAATCGTTTGCATTAGTAAAAAATCAATTTTTTTTCACATCTCTTAATTTTAATTAATTAATTTTAAACCATTTGACTCTTAAATAAAGAGTATTATACTTTTTTTTTATTAAAATTTCAGTTTCAGCAAGTTCAATGTTTTTTCTCTAAAAATATCGTTTTAATGTTTTTAATGGAAATTTTTTTATCTGTAAACTGTTTTTAAAAAGTGTTACGTAGTAATGTTTGCCATAAAAGGGTAATTAATAAAAGTGCAGCTCGGAAATCGTCAAATTAAAGACCCATGAATAGGCACTTTAAATCTGCTATTTTAAAGAAACCAGTTTGGCATCGCTATGTGTTGATTTGGCTCTGCATTTCGTCCCTGGCGATGGGAGGGCTCAAATAAGATTTAACCCACTTTACGATGAGGAGGATCCAAGAAGCACTTTTTCATAACAGATGTCTTTCTGTACAATTTATTATATTTTTTTATCATACTGAGCATTTCCTTTTATGTCACACCCATATTATCAGTAGTATATACACATTTGACTATTGGCCGAATAAAATTCTAGCATATTATACTATGCTGCGAACTATGAGACGCCTCTTTTACTTTTACTCGTAAAAAATGTTTTGCTGATAATACAGGAACAACTCGAACAATATACAGGAAAATGCGGTGTTAATATACAGGAAAATGCGGTAATTTTAAAATATTTGGTTTTTAAATATTATAATTTTTTTCTTAAAATTTTCATGAAATTTAATTATTTTACTAAAAATATCTTTTTAATGGGAGAAATTTTTGTCTGCAGATTGTGTGAGTGTTTTTAAAAAGTGTTATGTAGTAATGGTTGCCATAAAATTACAACCAATAAGAGGGCAGTTCGAAAATCGTTATCGCCAATAAATAGACCATAGACAAATAAAAATTAAGACCTTCAACTCCCATAGAGCGGGAGCAGAGAAAAAAGCAGAAGTTTTTGAAAAAGTGGGAGGTTGGGGAAATGTTACAATACGACAACAGCTCCCTCAGGCGAAATGTTTACTTGTCGAATGTTTAGAACGTTTTCGGAAAAAATTTCGTTTTTAACATGCGATGTAGAGTTTTTCTGGAAAATTTTGTTCTTATCTAATTGAAATGCCTAAAAGTTGCTGTATTCCAGGTTGCTCAACTGGCACTCTTTTCAATAGAGAAGAAGCAAAAAAGAAAGGTGAAAAAATTGAAGCACTTTTTATAATGCCCAAAGTAGGTGCTCGAATTTTTCAATTAATCCTTCAAAAATATAAATCTTGTTATGGAATATGTCCATTTTCTTCACGAATTGTTTATTATAAGGATTTAATATGCAATTAATGTATAAAAATATTTAAGAATATTCAGAAAACTTTGATTGTAAATGGTATATATAATGTTATGTTATATATAATAATTATGGTATTGTAATAATTATTCTTATTTTTATTTATAATTAGATAATAAAATATTTTATTACTATTTTTTGTTAGTATATAAAATTCTTTATAATACATGTTTAATTTTGTAGTATTTCCACATTTGAAAAGTCATGTGACATGAATAATGGTTCAAGTAATATTTACAAAGTGTATATATGAAGTAAGATAGAAATTTTTTAATTTTCAAATTAGCTATAAGGGAACTTAAAGCTCATCTTTATTATTATATTTTATATATTATACTATCATGAAATTCTAAGTATTTATATAAATTAATTATGATACTTATTTCTTGTCCTTATTTATTGTTCTTTTGTAAATTTACTTTGTTAACAATGCTTGTTTCCTATTTTTTTTGTAAATAGTTTTCTTTGCTAACAATGCTCATTTCTTATTCTTTTGTATATATATTCTTTTGAAAATAGTTTACTTAGTTAACAAAAAATGTTTGTTTCTTATCTTTTTTCTTTTGTAAATTTGTTTTGTTAATAATACTTGTTTCTTATCCTAATTATATTATATTGAATATATGTTTTCGTAAATTTATTTTACTCATTTTATTTGCATGATTTTGTGTAAATGAAACCAAATGGTGGAGAGCCATGTTAATCTAAATTTTAATTGAATTACATTGCTCTTTATTTTTTGGTTATAATTAATTTCCATTATTTGATTTAAATTTCTGTTAAATAATAAAATTTAATTATATTTTAAATTATAAAATGTGTTATAAGTTTTGTATTAGAATTTCTAAAATATGGAAATAAGATTACATTTTGAATAAAAGATGAGATATTTGTCCAATTTTTAATAAGAATTTAGTTTTCATTTGGTAGTAATATTTCTTTGCTTTTCATAGAAATTTAAAAAAATTTCTAGTCAAATATTCCATATAATATAACACTTGAGAATTTATCAATTATTTTAAGTTTAAAAGATTATAAACTTACATCTTGTATAAAAGTTCTTTTTAAATTAACATAAAATTATAAAATTAAGAAAAAAAGAAGAATATTTTGCTTTCAAATGAAAAACGGAATGATGCATTCTGGCTTAGTACTTACAGTTCTCCGCTTAGTAGCGCTGTCTTTGCATAGTGACAAAATTTCGCGCCACCAGAATTCGAAAATAGAGCTTTTATCTGATTGGGAGTTGGTAGTCTTATTAGTTATTGCTCTGTAAAATAGACACTTTAAACGTGCTATATTAAAGAATCCAATTTTGGGTCATAATCTGTTGATTTGGCTTCGCATTTCATCCTTGGCGATGGAGTGAACCCAAATAATATTCAACCGCCTTTGTGAATTCTTGTATTGTTTGTCTTATAGATATTTTACAATTAAACTGGTAACTAAATGGGAAGTTTTAGTAAATGTTATTTATCCCATGTGTCGTTACTATTTAACTCCTTGAAATTAGCCTCAGTTAGAAGGAAAATCAAAGCTTGTTTCAATTTTC
>JAPDSC010019896.1:0-20735 GCA_026290005.1 Latrodectus geometricus | reverse complement strand
CTTTTAAATTTAATAACACAAAAGGATATATTGAAATTGAAATTTTTTACTTTAAGAATTTATAAGAGTTTGTGCTTAATATTTCTGCTTAATCATAAACTTATCTGTATAGAAGTTTATTTTTACTTATAGTTTATTTTATATAATTGGAAATGTGTCATTAAAATTATTGAATTTTATAACAGCTACGTTTCTGGTTCACTACTATAAACTATGCTTTCCCCATTAACGTCTACAAAAGAACAAGCTACAATGATGGCGGCATGAAATTCGTACAAAAATTCTCCAGTGATATTGGACACTTCTGGAATCGAGCAGAAGTTCAAATTCTTAGCAAAGAAAATGAAGATTTCCAGGTAATGTATTTTTTTACCTTCTCATATTATATATATATATATATATATATATATATATATATATATATATATATTACTTAAATTCATTCTTTAATAAAATAATTTTCAGCGATCAGTTCCTAGGATTCAAAACTTAAAACTTGGATGTCACAATTAATTATATTTTATTATACTTCTTTAATTGCTTTTTGATGAAAAATTATCCGACTAATGAATAAATAAATGATAAAACATTTGAGAATCAATTCAGATTTTCTAACTTTCAAATGAAATGTTTGGAAGGCCAAGGCAGATGAGAAAATGATAAAGGCATGCTTTATTGTGAATGCTGTCAAAAGCCTTTCACGGCAGTTTAAAAATTAGTTAACATCGTTAAATATAGATGTCGGTGTGGTTTATTTTTTTGTAGAATAATCAAAAAATCGGAATGATTAGTTTTCAATTGATTATATAGACCTTATTGAGGTTTCTAAACACATTTTTGAGATTTCGTCTTTTTTGAGATTAAATAGCATCTATTTTTAAAAACTTATTTTGATACCTTATATCAAAATTGCACAGATTTTGTAATAAATGTAAACTTTTTTAGTTTTAAAATTAAACAGTATTTTGCATTTTGAGAGGGATTTTTGAATTACAATTTAAGTGAAAAACAAATTAAGTAATTAATTGCTCTTAATTTATTTTAAAATTTAAGAAGTGATTTTGTAAAAAGTGTGAAATACTCTGTTTCATAAAATTATATTAAATTTAACTTGAAATTTTATTTTAAATACATTATTTCTCCCAGATTGTAATTGAAGCCGCTCTTGAAAGAAGATTTGGTTCTGTGAATATTGATGATCTTTCATTAACGCCCGGATGCCATTTAGCATTGGGTAAGTATAATAGTTTAAAACATATATTTCTGGCACCATTTGAAGTATATAAATTAAAAGACAGTTAAAATTAGAAAGCAAATTAAGTAAAAAAGGAAAAATAGTATATGCAATATTTATACAAATATGTTTGCATCAAATTGATAATATGTAATTAAATATTAAATTACTTTTAAATTTTATTATTAGCTGGTATTGTTGTTCATAAAAGAAAGACCATAAAAGAGAAATTCTTACATTTTTAATTAATATCATAATTTTTTTAAAAAAAATTAGATCGAGACATTTCAGGCAAACCAACCACACCCCCTCCTATCGATGATTGCTCACCAGAAAAGTTCTCCTGCAAGAACGGACAGTGTTTCTCTCATTTACAACGTTGCAACTTCATCGATGACTGCGGTGATAATACTGATGAAGAGAACTGTGGTGAGTACTTTTGTAACAGATGAGAAATTTATCAATTACTGATGTTTAAATAGCCAAAAAATTTTCTTTTTAAATTTATGGTAATTGTATCTCTTTTGAAGTTCAATTTCACTTTTCTTGATCAATCCAAGTCTACTATAACATTTTCAATTTTTATTCATTGATATATTGAGATTAACATTTAAGGCATTCTGAATATGGTTACTCAGCTGTTCATAAACCTCATAGTAAATATCGGTAAAAGTCTTATAAAATTTCTATACATTTAAGGATATAGAAATTTAACTAAAGAATGTATCTTCATTGCAAATGGCTAGTAATCATGCCTCCCAACAAAATGAAAAAATTTTTAGCAGATATTTTCATTATCAATCATATGTTATATGTTTTCAAGCATGTCTAATCATAAACTAATCATATATATAGGCTCCATATACTTTTATCTGTCATTGCATTCTTGAAAAAACTTATTTTACCTATTGTAATTTAGTAAATTTATTTAATTTAAGTGCTCTTATTTAGCTTTGATAAATGTATAATTTTTTTCTTTGAAACTTTAAACAATTTCATCAAAGACTTTTTCTAAGTTAAATTAGACCAAAGAGAATAGGAGAAAGATTGCAAGTTCTGTTTACAAGACAAAAGGAATAAACAAACCCATCAGAACTAAATTTTCCAAATCAATGTATTAGAAATTTACTTTCTGTTTGTTATTACCAATTTAACAAATATCACGATTATATCATCGTAACAATAAATTCTAAATCCTCATTTAAGTACTTTTCCTTTTATAATTCCCATACCAATCATCGAAATATGGTTAAATACAATAAAAATGCCGAGAGCTTAACACATAGTAAATACCATAATAAAAGCAGATTGTACCTAATAGGTATAATTTAATTTTTAATAATAGTTTTCTATAGTATTCAGCAGTTCTGCCATAAATAATAAAAGTCAGTTTTAAAAATTATTAATTTTTATATATATGAATCCATCTCGAGCAAAGAATATTGTTTTGTCTAAAACGAAATTCATAAAGTTTGTTGTAATAAAATATTTAACAAAAATTGTGTTCTCAGAAAAATGTCTAGTTTTAAAAATAGGAAAGAAATCGTTTATTATAGTATATAATTTTTTAAGTTTTCTGTTAACTTAGAAAGAATTTAATTAGTGAATAGTTACAATATATAATTACTTTACATAGTTTATAGAATGAAATTTGTGATTTTCTAAAATGTGCGTTGTGCAAAAGTTGGCTATTTCTGCTTATTCTGAATATTTTACAATTTCAACGAATAGAAGTGATACAAAATAAAACACTGGATGCTTATAATAAATTAAAATTTCTTATTTATGAAGATTATTTCCTATTTCTGAAGAATTAGATCATAGAAATGTATATATTTTTATGTAGGTGAATGAATATCAGTATCTTTTTATGAATTTGTTAATGAAATAGGCACAATTTTTAGGTACGTCTTGTGACTTCGAAAATGGAATTTGTGGATGGTATAATCCAGCTGGCTACAATACAAAGTTTGTGGTCAAGGTTGCAGTGAGTAATTATTTCGGAAAATTGAATAAGGACCACACAATTGGCACCTCAAAGGGTAAAGATTTAATTTCAAATCTTAAGTGATATATTTGAAAATTTTTTTTTAGTTTGTTAACTTACACAAATATTATCACTAGAGAAAAATGAAAACATTTATGGAAAATTAGATTATGTCTTTCAATTGGTGTGGCAAATAGCTGAATTTCATGTTTCAAAATAGAAAAGAAATAAATAAAATTTCTTTTATTTTGTAACATAGTATAAGAGAAAAATTAACAAAATATAGATGGAAGTTATTTTATATTTTCATCTTTTATCAGAAGAATAAAATTCCATTAAAATGCATTAATGGATATTGCAATATTCAAAATTATTTTAATTTGAAAAAATGATTTTTTAAATAATTGTACTTTTAAGCACTGAAATTTGCACAAGCAATCTACAACTGTAATAAGTATTTTCTTTGACAAAAAATTTCAAATTATTAAAACATACTCTGTGACATTTTTTTAATGTCGATAACGTTAAAAATATATTTAATCAGAAGTTAATATAAATTATAAGATAATTATGAAAACTAATTATTCAGTAAAATATGGAATTTCTATATAAGTTTTCTTACTGATATGAAATTTAATTTTCTTATAGAATTGAAAATAGAGATATATATTTCACTTTTCCGATTCTAAATGACAAACATAAATGTAAAAAATTATGTAACATAATAATACTAATAATAAATTTAAAATAATATAATATAAAATAATATAATAATAAATGTGAAAATAAAAAATAAATAAATTTAAATAAATAAATAAAAATAATAAAATTAAAAGAAATATAAAAAGTGCATAAATAATAAAATTAAAATAATAAAAAAAATTGCACAATGATTTAAAAAATTTTTTTAAATTTTTTATTTAGTTGCTTTCTTATTTTTATTTAAGTATTATATATTCAATATTGTTTAATTTATACAAGTTTATCTGTCATACTAGGTCATTATCTCGGCGTTGAAGGTATGAGGAACAATAAGGATATAGCTCAAATTCATACTCAAAATTACGTCATATCTGGAAGTAATTGCAAACTCTCTTTGTGGTACTTCAAAGATAGAACTTATGGAGCCATTTATTCGGTTATACTTTTACATGATTCTAAGACAAATAAGGTAAAATATCACATGCATGAATTTAAATGATGAATTTCTAAACGTAATCATTTTTATTCATTTTTGTAAGTATTATTAATTATAAGTACAAGTATCTAAGTTAGGAATTAAAAATAAACGCAGCACTTTCTGTTAGATCTAATAATAAGCTTTTAATGTTCAAGTGAAAATTTTATGTACTGAATAGCACTTTAATCGTATTTTAAAATGATGTTTTTTGCAAAGAAGCTCTTTTATAACATAATAAAATGGTGAAAAATGCATTATATTAATGTAGGACATAAAATCGGATATATTAGTTTGGGGAAAAAATTATCCATTATTTTTTCGGTAGACGTCTGTTGTGATCGCTATCTCATGAGGTATCTATCAAACAATTTCAAATTTATGCTCGTTGGAAAGGTGACATTTGACACTAAAATATTCTCTTGCGGTTTTTTGTTTGATTAATTCAGTTATGAGTACAAGGTTTTAAAAATAGAAGACAACAAACAGAAAATTCCATACATTTTAGTTTTTTTTTTATAATGGCGAAAATGCTAACCAGGTGGCTAAAATTGTGAAAGTGTTTATCGTCCTATATATGACTGTAACAACCAGTTACTCACAATTTTGGTTTCGTCGATTCCGTTTGGGTATTTGGATGCTAAAGATGCACCTCGCATGAATACAACATCGTCGAGAATGTCTATAAAATATCAAAAATTATCAAACTTGACATCATGTCTGCAGTCGACCTGAAAATCTACATGAAAACTGTTTTAAACCTTTTTACAAAGCGAATCTGAAAGAAGTTACAAAAAGTTCACGTAAAAATAATGGATTTCTTTTTCCCCAACCTAATATTAACACGGATACAATTTTAGAATTGGATGACTTCGGAATTAATTTCAATTAAATATATCAATGTCGCCATTTACCGATTCTTTTTGCCAATAAATTGTTTTAGCCTGGTAGCAACATTTCATATCATAAAGTTTTAATAAATTTACTACTTAAATAATTATTAATTATTTTCCATTTATTTCAGAATTATTTAATTTAAGTTTCCTTAATGATATTTTCAAAAATTGTATTCAATTTGGAATTTCACTGTTAATTATAAATAATTTAAAGCTATGAATAAAAAAAAATATATTCATACGAGTAAAAAATATAAAAAGTTCCCGTTTATGGAAATAATTCTTAAAAAATTCAACCAGTTTCATTATATTCATTATATTTATACATATCTTTTTGATAATGAATTAATTTTAAATACATTTGTTATCCGTAAACGTAATTATTTTACAATCAGTCACTGAAATACTGTGATGTTAATTTGTCAGAATTTAATCTAGAGAAGAAATAGAAGTAGCACAGATAAAAAATAACATTGGTGTCTTTATAGAAATAGAACTTTGGTGATGAATTAACATATTTTAATGTACTCAGCAGTTTGCGAATAAGATTTTTTTATTTGACTTGTATTTGTATTTATGTAATTATTTCTTTCAAGTGCGCATAGATTTTCTTACGTCATTCCTTCATGAAATTCTGATTTAAATTTCCAATTTTATTGAATAGTATGAACAATTATGGAACATCACAGAAGATACCGGAGCCGAATGGCAGAATGTAGAATTGAATATTGGGGCTCAGAATAACTTCGCCATTGTCATTCAAATACAAGTGGGCAGCGTCTTCCTGTACGCCGGCATGGGTATTGATGACATAGAATTTAAAACTTGCTCACCAGGTTTGTAATTCTTTCTGGGACTAGATATACAGTGTTGCAATCCAATTCATTTTTTGTAATGTTTTCTATTGTCATTTATAGAACATCCACCTGTTGAATGCGCGAGTGACGAATGGATGTGCAGCGACAAGCAGAAATGCATTAAAGTGTGGGCTCACTGTGATGGAAAATACGATTGTGATGATAAATCAGATGAATATAAGTGTCGTAAGTAAATTCTTTTGCTTTATACTTCCATTAATTATTATTGTAAATAATATGTTATTAGATTAATCAGAATGGTCCCTGTCAAGAAAACAGGTATGGACATATAAGCCTTAACACAATTAGGGCTATATTACTACTGAGTTTAGTGTTAATTGGAAGCAATATATCAGAATAAAACATAATTTTAGAAATAGAAAATTAAAATATAAAGATAATAATAATTTTTCTCAATGTGTAATGAATTTTATTACATTTTTCTTTTATTTTACATCTCGTTAATTTAATACATCATAATTTCATGATTTAGAGTTCAGGAGATTTCCATAAACAATCCATAAATAGAAGTTTTTTTGTGTTTGAGATTGAGGAATGATACGAAAGAAGGGAAAATGGAAATGTAGTATGGAGGCTTTGAAAATTTAAACAATTTATATTCGTATTTTTGTTTTGCATAACTACTGAAAACATGTTTGATGAAAAAACTCGACAAATTCGTTGCAAATGAATAGAGTTCGTTTCAAATAACTTATTTATTCTTGTTAACAAAATCTGATAGGCATCACATTTTTGAAATCTAAGCAATAACCATTGTCCTTGATGAGTTATTGTCATTGACTCCTAATATAATTCATCATTTTATTCTTAAGATATTTGTTTTTATCTTATCTTCTTTTTATAGTATATTGAAATTATTTTATAGCTTACACTTGCTCATTAATTCTGATAAAATTAATAAATATATTCTATGATTGTACTGGTACAAAATATCTATAAAATGATTTCAAATAACTCACAAGATCATAAAAATGAATTGTAAATTATCTTTAATGGTGATAGTTTCAAAACACAATTTGAAACAATAGATATTTTTATTATTTATAAGTATTTATTAAAATTTTAAAACCCTTACGTGGTAATATTTGGTATAATGAATTAATAAAATAGTTTATTTTTATTAAATGAAAATAGAGTTTTATTAAATAAATTAAATGAAAGTTTAAATCTTGAGATAATTTTTGAACTCATGTTTGTTGTTTTACAAATTTAGGAATACTTTATTTGAAACTAAAAATTTTTTTATCATCGGTTACTCATCAAAGTCTTAAATTTTGTGTACCCAAACAAATATCAGTATTCTTCAGGCATGTTTCACAAGACATTTTCTATTTTTAGCAACAAATTACGGTGACTGTAACTTTAACTCTGAAAATTGGCTGGAGGATTGTCAATGGGAAATGATGAAAATGGACTTCGAATGGACAAGAGCAAAAGAAGGTCGAAATGATGACACTGGACCAAAGAGAAATCAAAATCCAAGAGAAGAAGGTAAACATAAATGGTTTAACTGTATTATTTTTAAGGAATATTTATTTCACTTTTAACAAGTTATCTACAATATTTGATTAGATTTAAATCTCCCTGAAACAATGCTAAGATAAAGGTGTAAATTCCTTTCCTTTTAGGTTACTTCTTGTACATAGACAGCTCGGAACAAACACCAGGTGACAGAGCAGGTGTGCAGACACCTATCTTTAAACCCAGTGAAGGAAAATGTCATTTGCGTTTCTGGTACTTCATGAAAGGTTCTCCAGGCCTAGGAACATTGGAGGTAAATTTATTTGACAACTTTTATATAGCTATTATCATGTCATTTGATAATTTAAATAATCATATATTAGAGAAAAATTAGAAGCTTAAAGAAATCGATTAGTTATTTTGAATAATTTGTGTAGAATTTCATATTTTACAAAAAAGTGAAACAGTAGTTCATAAGTTTTGTTTCTTTTATTATACGGTAACACGTGGCTATAGAAGATAATTTGTGCTTCTCATGTTAATAACGTGCTAATGGAAAAATTTGATGGTTTTCAAAATTTATATTCTGCAGTCTATCACAAAAATAAATAAAAATTCAACTCCCTAATAGTGTTCCAAAAAACATTATTCGAAAAAACCAAAAGTTTAGATTTTCATCATATAAAAATGACAGTTATTAATCCTTATGTAGACAAAAAGACAAAATAATGTAGACAAAAATTCATGCTTAATCATTTTTAACAATCTGTATTTGAAGCTTATTATCAAATAAACTTTCGATAACAAGAGGCCATGGTTATATTCCCTTAAGCAAAAGTTTTGGAAAATTTTTAGTTTCCAAAACTTGAACCCATAAATAAAAGTTTTGGAATTACAGAAAAAATATTTTTGGATAAATATCACAAAAACTTATCTGTAAAAATTTGAAACGAAACATATTATCTGTTAAGTTATCAATTTTAATCAGTGATTATATGATTAATCATCTTGATGAAGAATACATAACGAGAAGCTTTGTACCAGATATTGATGCCCAAGGCAAACCAACTGTTTGTGGATTATGTTGCTTTAAAACTGAAGACAAAATTAAGAAAGCTTAGTTAATGCCATTTTTCTTTTTCAGTACAATTCAACGTGACCAATCTCTTGAAAAAATATTTCTCGTTAGAAATATGTTGTGGGTATCGAAAAATCCCTAAATGGGATAAAAAATTTTAAGTTCCTGTTTGTTAAGCTAACAAGCTTATTATCTAATTCGATAAAACAGCAAGAAATTGATGAGATTAAAAATTACTTTTCACTTAAAAATTAAATGCAGCAAAATTTCCAGTTCAAATGATAAGTGACACATTATAATGCTTCCTAAACAATAATATTTATTGCTGTTTAGTTAGACAATCTGTTTTACGAATATTGAAATAACATAAAAACTCTTTTAATAATATATTTTAACAAGTACCTCGTGATTGTAATGGTTTGTAAATATATTGCTAAGAAACACAAAAGAGCAACACATTATGAGGCAATCGATATTTGTTGGTTGTTAATGACCACCATGTATGGATTTCAGGTTCGCAGTGAAATGGAGAATGGGCAGAACTACCAAGTATTCATCAAACGAGGACCACAAGGTGATAAGTGGATGTATGGTCATGCTTTAGTTGGCGCCGAGCAGCCATTCAAAGTTAGTTTCGTGGCCACCAGAGGAGCTGATGATATGACAGACATTGCCATCGATGAAGTTAAATTCACTCATGGATGTGAAGAAGGAGGTGAGATAAGATTAAAAATGATTTCACAAAAATAATTTAATTTTAATTTACAATTTTAAAAGCAAAATAATGTATTTACAACACGAAGAAAAATTGTTTTCTTTTGGTAAAAAAACTTACATTCCTCATCCACTTGAAAAATATGGTAGAAAAATATTCGATCTTCTTTTTTTTGTACAAAATGCAGTACAGAATTATATTTTCAAAGTTTCCTCTTATAGATCATTTCTGGAAACAGTACATGTATTGATTATTATTGTTTATTTCACAAACTTTTTTGAACACCCTTAATAAGTTGCAAGACAAAGACTGGAAAAATGTAATAAAGTTTGACTAAATCAGACCATTCATATTCATGAATGGTTTGACTTTATCAAATCCTTGATGAACATGGGTTTTGTTTAAAACTTCTATTATATGCACACGTTCAATGTGATGAAAAAAGTAAATGAACTAATATTATGAAACTATGAATGATTCATATAAAGAGAGCAAAATTGTAAAGAAAAACCGTTTTGTTAACTGTAAATGATTGAAGAGAAATAAATAGCATCAATCATGTAATTTCTTAACTTCAGTGATATTTCTATCTTTGTAGTGTTTTAAAAGTTTAGTTATGAATAAGCTATTGTGTATTAATAATCAAAAGAAACATTTAATATCATTGCTTGAGGTAGATTGACAGCTGAAAATCAATAATTTTCAAATTCTGTGTGTTCAAGCTAAAATATTTTGGTGGTATAATAATTTCCTAGTCATTGAACGTATTCAATAAATATGAATTTCATATTGTAATATGAAAATGGCATTCAAGGGTCTAATCAAGCAAGGAAATAATAAAATGTAATCTTACTTTCATGATATTAGAAATATACTTATATGCATTCTTTTGCAGAGATAATGTGAAAAAGCTGATGGATTTAATGTTTTTTTTCCAAGATTCATTTTCTAATGTACCTCATGGTGCATAGTGATTAGAGTTTTTCTAACTTAACTAGTAAGTTTAGCATCTAAAGTCATTAAAGGAAAGATTTGAAGATTGTCCAGTTATTGTAACTTCTAGAACTACTTTACGACTCCCTTTGTTTTTTCGCAATTTTATTCCAAATCATTACCAACAGTCCATTGTAGAAACTTAGTGCGATATATTAATGTACAACTTCATACAAATTTTTATAATTTTTCATTTGATTTCTAAATCAAGTAGTTCAATTCGAGATTAACTGTAAATGCCAACGTTTATCTCTTACCAAATTTCATTTTGTTTTGTTTAAAAAGTTATTTGTGTATTCAATTTCTAAAAATCTCTATGTATGCCATCCTCATATGAGAAAAATGTTTAAAAAAAGTGTACATTTTTGTCTGTCAATAAATTAAACATTCTCATTTTTTGAATAAACTTCATGTTACCAATATACCATTATTTATATTACCATAATACAATGTTACCATTATGTGTACAAATGAAATAAATGTAAGAAAAAAAAACGAATTTTAATTTAATCTATACTTCTACACATAGGTAATATGAATTTTTCCCTTTTATTCAGCAGTATGATACTTTTATAATAAACCTTCGCCGCTTATGTGAAAGTTAATTAAAATGAATAAATGTGTTACAGGTACTGCTATTGTGCCAACTGGTCCAACTGTGGTTTGCAGAGGAGATGACTTCCGATGCAAAAATGGCTATCAGTGCGTACCAAAGAATTTCCTGTGCGATTGTGCTCCGGACTGTGATGATGGAAGCGATGAACTTAATTGTGAAAATACCTGCGCTTCTACTCTGCGTAAGTAGTAAATAATGTCACTCGTGGTCAATAAGATATGCTTCCACTAGGCACACTGATAACAATATTTGCAACCAAATCATGCAGTCAAAAAATTCTTAAAAATGCTTTTCAGACACGAAAAATTCTGGTCTAAAATTTATTGAATTTTTACCTTTAGCATTTTAATAAATTCTTTGCATTCGTTGTGACTTATTTCTATATCTACACATCTCTCTGTCATTCCTAGATTTAAATTTATTTGATTCCTACATTTTTATCTTTAAATTTATGTTTGTTCTGGAATACTTTTTTTCAACAAATTTATAAATTACTAGTAACTGAATATTGTGAGAAATGTTAAGATGTGGATAGTAACTATTGATGCCAAAAGATGGCACCAAAAGTAACTATCTTAAAAATCTGGGTTATATAATAGTATTTTTATGGTTTATCTGTCTAATGTTCAGAATACTAAAACAGATAGTTGAGTTGAATAGTCTCTCCCGTGCATGGTGGGCGCATTATACAGGAAGCAATTTTCTGCTCTGATGTCTACTTATTACCTTATTTCACTCTCTTTTTTAATAATAGTCCTACATCAATGTTGATGGCAAAGTATAATTAATTGCATGGTGTACTTCATTTTATTTCTTTTCATTGAGTTTGAGCGCCAACATATTAATGATATGAATAGAGATTAAAATATTGATTTAATATTTTGCATTGATCAATTTCAAGGATTCATCAATATAATGAAATTCTTGCTTATTTCTATTTTTAATATTTAACAATGGAATTAAACTTTACATCCCTACCTAATTTTCATTTTTAGAATAATAAATATAAATAATTTTTTTCGTAAGCGTAGTTATCATTAATACTATTAGTGAATAAATCTTTAAATATCAATGATTTATTAAATGAATTATAAAATAAGACAGAACAGCATTAAAAAATGCCATATTGAAAACATTATATTAATTGGTTAAAACGATAATAGTTTTTAAAAAATATTTATTTATAAAACATTTTTCTATCTCTCTTAAAAATAAACCTTATATGTAAGAAAGACTCTATTCATAGAAGTATTGAACTTTGATATTTAAAATTTTAATAAATTCCCCTTCCATTTTTGTGATAATTTATATTTAAATTGATCGATACTTCTATGTTTCCATATTCAAATATTATTTCTAGATTTAATTTTATTTAAATCTAACATTATTTATCACAATTTATGTTTCTTAGTAAAAACTTATCTTTAGTATATATATATACAATGAATACTAATAATTATATATAAATTTGATAAATTTCTAAGATCGATTAATATCAGAAAATTTTGCTTATTCCCGTTTTTTGTTTATAATAAGACAATCAATCTTTAGATCTTTTCTGAGATTTACATATGGGATAAATATAAATAAAATTTATTTTAACAAGTTATCCCCAGAGTCTCCACGGAATAAAACTATAAATATCAATGATTTAATAAATATTCAAATATGGTAGCATTAAATAATGACCACAACCATATCATGTGGTTAAAATGAAAAGACAGTTAACATAAGATGAAAGTACAACATTTGTCTGAACATCTGATTTCATTTCAGCTCCTAAAGAACTGAGTACGTTCCCCATAACCACCGAAGGACCCTATACTACTGTCTTACCACAAAAGAACTGCCCAGAACGTCAAAGGATGTGCGACGATGGAGTGACCTGTATACCTGGTCTATTATTGTGCGATGGAGTTGAAGATTGTCCTGATGGATCAGATGAAAAGCATGGATGTGGTATGCACATGAAACATTTTATTTACTTATCATAATATATAATGAAACTAAATTATTAAACATTTGTGTTAGAAGCTTATTCCATGTTTTTTGTTACTGATTCAATCAACATCACAATTTAACCATCTTAACAATAAGTCAAAAATGTTTATTGAAATTCTCTGTCCCAATCAACCAATAAAACCCTAATAAATAAAATATGATTGCTGAAGCAGTAAACAGCATAATGAAGACAAGTGGACCTATTAGGGACAATTATTGAATAAAAATTGGAGCAAAATTATTCATTAATTAATGCAGTTGGAAAATGTAAGTTTTCAACAGCTAATAAACATTTTTGTTCAACTTAACATGAACAACATTAAAGACCAAAAACAATGTTTTTATTCATATATATATATAAAATTTAGCTTCATGAAAAATAAAAAATGTTTTTAAAATTCAATCGTAAAAAAATATTCATTTTTTAAACTCACTTTTAATTTAAAAAGACAGATTATACATTTCTTGTAATACGAGGATTAAAGAGGTACCTCGCATATTAAAAATATTTTAAGTTTAATGATACCGTTATTTAATTTATATTTTTCAATATCATTTGTTATAGCTCTCATTGGAAATCATTTCAAAATATGAACTAGAACTGCAATTTTTAATTCAAACTTTAAGGTATAACAAATATTTACATAGCTTTTAAACTAAATTTTTCAACCAACTCATGAACAAAACAAGTAAAAATTGTAACTCTTTTTCTTCATAGTTAGAGTTTTTCGATATCATTTTATCGCAATTTTACTTAACTACTGTGAATATCAAACTAAATAATTTTTGTGTTTTTTATAAAACGTTTTAAGGAAAGCCACTTTTTATTATTAGGAAATGCCAAGTTATGCTTGGGAGGATTTTACTTCTGCAGTGATCGAGCCTCCCCACCGTGTGTGGCCAGAGAGAAACTGTGCGATGGAAACTACGATTGTACAGATGGCTCAGATGAGAGTATTTGCGGATGTAAGTTGGACATTAATTTTCTTTTCTCCTAGATTTCTTTATCAAAAGATTAGCATGCCAGTCGCATCAGTTTTCGCGAAGCAATAATTTAAATTAGAAAACTCATACCTAGCTTTTGAGAAAAATTTTGACTTTGAATAATAGCAAATGCTATTTTCCATACTAAGCAAACCGTGAATATAGTTAAAAATATACTTTTTACTATTATTTCCTTTGTTTCATTCAGAACATTATTTTGCACCATGAAACGAGGTCTCAGATTTAGACTAGCTAAAAGTAAATCGAACGAGGTATAGAACGATTGAAAATTCTTTTTACTTACAAAGTTATATAAAAAGGAAGTCGGAACTTTTCTTTCATCGTGGGATATTGGTAAAATATAAAACGTTTGCCTTAATGAGTAAGATTACAAGTAGTAAATACCGTTATTTTTTAAAATGTGGTATGTATATAGAAAGGGATGCAATGTTATTCGTATTCATGCCATATATTAACATAGAGGATAATTTTGAAATCATTGTAAGAACCATATATCTTTTTTCTTGAACAAAACAGAATTTCAAAATGATGTGCATCGGGTCATAGCCAATATTGTACAAGGAACTTAAATTAGTAGTTATTGCGGTTTAAACTAAATACAAAGGTTCTAATTGAAATTTCGGAATAAATCAATGTTCAATATTTAAGTTAATTATAGATCAACATCCTGATATAAGTTTCATCAAATTCCGTGAAGTAGTTTAACAGATCAAGCCTTTATAAAAAGTTAACAGGTTCACAAAATAAGTAGTACTACAGTTTAGCAGTTCCAAATATTGAGGAGAGAAAATTATATCATTATAAAGATCCCCCTGATTCTTTCTTAAAAGATTACTTAATAATTAATTGCTCTGCAAAATACTAAAGAAATATAAATACAGATATCAATAAAATTAAGCTTAACTACAGTCATTAGGAAACGCTGCGGTCTGGTTGGTTAGGGCTTTCATTTTTTTATCTAAAGGTAATGAATTCGAATCGCAGCACAAATAAATATTATCTTGTTCACTAATGGAAGCTGGAACATGTTAAATAGTAATGATCGAAATATCCTCCATATCAATGATACCTCTGGGCTCAGGCCAAGTTTGGAAAGTCTTTTACTTAGTCCCTTTTTCTACATTACGAAGACTCCCACCTCCTTCTATTTGACTGGTAGAGCTAAGCTCAAGGCTGCGAACAGAGAAGCATGTTGGTGCAACAATAGCAGCCATTTTGTTTTATTAATACTTGTCATAGCTGTTAGGTTACAAATAATTTATTTACTATGAGTAAAAATAATATTAATATTAAAAATATGCATCTAACTGAATAATTTTCAAAGTAATTAAAGATTTACTATGTAATATCTTTTTTTTTATCTTTTAGCATGCCCAAAAGATTTCTGTAGAAACGGGGGTAATTGTACTACAGATGGCAAAATTCCAGTTTGCACGTAAGATATTATTTGTATAATCATATATATTTAAAGATGTTTGATGTTACACGAAGTTTAATATATTTCAGTTTTTCTCAAGCCATATAAATTAATTTTAGACCTGTTACTTCATATATACATAATTTATAATAAGTATAATAAAAAATTTATTCTTAGTTTTACTATTTAAGGCAAGTATTCGAATGGGTTTTTAATTAATAAATGGTTTCATTTATACATCATATTTGAACAATTCCAATAATTTTATATTTTAATTATTTCTTCTTTTATTTCTTTTGCTTATATTACGTATTCATATTTAAAATGAAAAATATGACTTATGTCAAAATTTTCATGCAGTATATATACTTAAAATTGTTATGTGAATGAGATTAATATGTATCTTAAAGTAATTTAAAATTTTTCACTTTCTTTGCTTTGTTTATTAATAATAAGAATCGAACAAAATTTTAAGTTTTATTTGAATTTTGATATGCATTCAATTTAATCAAAAGAAATACGGAAATACGAATAAGTATTTTTTAATCTTTATTTTGCTTTTAAGTGTGCATAAATTAAATTACCACACAAACTTTACATAAATTTTTTACAGATGCACCGATGAATATGCCCAGAATAGATGCGGACTGTTAAAAGAAACAAATGAACGAGAAAAAATACCAAGATCTCAAGGTAAATTTATAATTTTAAATGCCTAAATAAAATCAGATTTATACTACATATAGCTCAAAAATTAATTATTGAAACAAAACTGTATTTGATATTCTTGCGAATTAAATTTAAATTGATTTGAATTTCTGTGGGAAATAAATGATTAAGAAAAATATAAGTTATATGATATAAAAATACAGATAATATAATATATGGAGTCGTGGTGACCATGTTAAGAAAGTTGTAACTCTCATTAACAGATGGTAGGGGTCTTTATGTTTGACTTGCCAAGGATCCGACATGCTTACTAATGATTTCTAAAGTACGTAAAATTGTTCATGGTCGCAATGACCTCCAAGAGAAATTATTTTGCTTGGAATAGGTTGAGTATGGAAGTCTGCTTGGTCCTATCTTTTAAATTATGATGATGCATGCACTTTTGGAACTACCACAGAATAACTCAATGTATGTCTTGACACCAAATCTTAAGTACTGTATTTTCTGTGTATAATCTGCAGCGGCTTATAATTCGCCAGATATTCCTTTCCAGTAAAAGAAAAAAGTGTCGCATTATCAACAGCGACGTATAATCTGTGACAATTTTTTCGGTGAACAGTCGAAAACAAATATTCCTAATAATATGGGTGTCATATAAAATAAAAAATACACAATGTAATTAAAAATGTAATAAATTATGCAGAAAAGAATTTATTATGAAAAAGATCTGTTTGGATCCATTTTATCACAAAAGGCTGTAAACTGAGTTGAAAGTACAAGATCAATCAAGAATGATAATTCCAAGGAAATTCAAGTAAAACTCATCAAGTTTAAGATTTTTAATAATTTTCAAATCGAAGTTAGACTTATTTTGAAAAATAAAATATATTTATTTGGGTAATTTTTAAACTTGCATTGGATACATTTTTCTTTTGAACAGCGCATACTTAGTTTATCACCTTAAATTTAACACGTAAGTCGCAATTTTTTTTATTTGTCTTCCCTATAGCTTTTAATTTAATATCTGCCGTGTAACTGAAACCGTTTTCACTTCCATGCGAATGATAATACACGAATTTCAATATTTTCTGCATGAAACAGCTCCCTTCAAGACAAAATGGGAAATGACGTTAGCGAGTAGCAACTGTTAAATTTGCGAGGAACCAAATTCTTACTTCAACGTAAATGTATAGCTGAAATAAGTCAGCCGTTTCTTATTTATTTTTTGAAACTTGACTGACATTTTTTATTCAAATCTTTCCTGAACTATTTGTGATGGATGTTTTTTTTTTTTTTTTAAATTAGATTAACCGCGTTGGTGTATAATACACATATAAAAATTCAAATGTTTTTTTTTTTAATATATCCGCGGATTATATACGGTAATATCTTATAATGCATGTTTTACTCTAGAGATTTTTTGTATTATCATTCAGGCCTGGAACAATACATTTTAACGGAGTTTTTTTTATGCTATTGATATGTTATTTGTATCAATAAACTTCTTTTTGTAATAACTAAAATGCGTGTTGAATTTCGCTTGGAATTGCTCTACTTAAATTTAAACATCATAGTATTTTATAAGCAATACTAAAAAATATGAAATCTAAACAAATATTACTCTCTTAACCTCAATTTTTTTTCTTAAAAAAAATATGATATGTATTGTTTTATAATGTTACATTTATTTAGAATTTCTTTCAATTCGCAATAGTTTAATAAGTTTTTTTTCTCTCTCCCATTCTTATTCATGCATCATGTTTTTTCAGCGTCTGGAGTAGGTTGGATCATTGGTGTAGTCATCGGAACGCTGCTGCTGATAGCAATTATGTTCGTCGTATGGTACAAGAGGAACACAAATGCGTAAGTTTTAATTGCAAATGCATTTTTTACTGTCTTGATGTGTTCAAAATATGTATGCTCTCATGCCAAATAAATGACTTTTATAAATTTATGTAATTTTTTTTTATTACTTGCTAAAAAGGAAATTATAAGTTTTTGTTTTCATTAAATATTTCGAAATTAAATATTAAGTAAAGCATCCAGAAATAAATGCATATATTTTAGAAATAAACCATAATAAAATTTCAATTGAAGCTGGATTTATTGCACATTATAATTTTGTTTATATATTAATGAAAATCTTTGATTTTTTTTGCAGAGAAAGAGCACGATTGCCTCATGCTGTAGATAACCCTGTTTACGGACTTAATTTAGATACAGTAAGTTTTTTAATAATTCTGTTTAGTATGCATTCTAACAATAATCTTGTTTTACTAATATTAATAAGAAATCGTGATAATGTCTACTGCAGTAAATAATTTTTTGCACTGGATTTCTCATTTCAAGGGTGCTGGTCTATTGACTTTTTTGCCATCAATATTCCCGGAATTTCATAAAAGTTTCATAATGTATAAATTACTTTCATTACATTATTATCATAATATATTTATATCTCCTTAATAAATTACTATTTGAAATTAACAATTCAAAATGCACTGATGACTTTGCAAATGATACTTTCGTTATGTAAGTTAAATATTCTTTGCAAATTCTGAGCTCTATTGTGAAGTTAATATATAGCTCATATTGATATATTTGAATCAAATGATAGATATATTTGAATCAAATGAATTTATTTAAGTACATATTTGCATAAATATAGTATATATTTTCTGATGATAAATGTAAAAGTGTAATATCATATTTATTTTTTCCAGTTGACATTTGGAGAACTCAATTCTCACATGCCTGTAAGAAGTGAAGATGTAAGTAGCTAGATTTATATTTCTTTCAACCACTAATCTTTATGAATAAGTAAATTTACCCGAAAAATATTTCCTTTGTCTTAAGAAATTTACTAATTCATATTTTCATAATTTATCTATGAATATTCATGTGTTAAATCACTGCAAAATAACATTTAATTTCTGCTTAGTTCTCTTTTTAAATTGTGATGTATCTGCAGATATTTATAAAAAAATTATTCTATTAAATAATATACAGTTTAAATTACATTCTGTTTTCAACAAAGAAATTGATTTGTTATATTCAATTCTGTTTATCGTATAAAAATATTTTACCATCATATGTTTACATTCTATTACAGGGAGCTGGTGCTACTGCGATAGAAAATCCTTTGTATGCTTTCAAGTCAGATATAAAATGAAGAAATCATCTGTCAATCATCTGAACATTGTACAAAAATTCGTAGTCATTTCATCCACTGTCTACTAAAAATGCTTATCAAGAACTTTTCACACAATCGGCAGTGTTTGAACTCATGTGATGTCATCGAATCATGTTTATTCTTTTGTAATTCACTTGTAAAATTGTGAATAAAATCTAAGAGCATAAGCATTTTTCCTGTTTTTTAAACTCCTAACAGTTTCATTTACAACACTGATTAGATCTTTAAATTAAACATATGTTCAGTGAAAAATAAAGCATTAAAATGTTTGAGCTAAATTAAAATCTGGATAAACACACAAATCATAATGAAATGTTTTACATTTTGTTTTTAAGTTGGATGTAACACACATAATTTGTTTAAATTTTTAAAATAAAGAAAATATTTGAGGAAAAATATACTTTTTTTATAAAAAAAAACGATGATTATATATATATATATATATATATATATATATATATATATACTCATAATATACTTCTCAACTTTAAAAAAGGAATGTCTTCAACGATTTCAAAATATATTAAAATATAAAAAAGTAAAGCTTTCAATGACATTAAGTTCCATTTAAAAATCTGTGTTTGATTGCTTTAAAATAATAAAATTTATTTTTACTGAGATGTTTAAACTATTTTTGTAAAAATATCCATTTCTTAACCAATAATATTTTTATCAACCATTAAAATTGTTAAGATATTAATATGTTTTTAAATTATAATATTCAAATTTAATTATAGAAATGCTAAATAATATTAATATTTATACATTTTCTATAAAGAAACATATGAGGTCCACAGTAGTACATAAAAATTGTGACTTTATAAATAAAAGCTTTTATTTTGTAGCTACAATAAATGACAATCAATATGTCCAAATCCTTGAATCAATTGCTCTTTAAGGAATTTCATATTAGATCATTTTTACGTAAATATTCACTCTAAAAACTGGAATAGATATCAAACGCTTTTAATTTAAGATATCGAACATATTGCTTCTTTGCATCGTTTTTATTACGTTCATACGTTCATAAATTTAGGAAATGGTTTTACTATTTGAGAGGAGGGAGAGATTGAAAAAAAGCATTATTTTATGAAATATAAGATAGTCCAATGAAAAGGAAATGTTTTTACAACAAAGTAGGAAATATGTTTAACCAAAGAAAACATGAGTAAAAACGTTTGATTTCTACACAGAAATAATATCATTGTAACTTTATTAAAAAAGCAAACACTCACTAAGATTAATCGACTAACATTATTAATAAAATTAAAAAATTATTTAAAAAACACACATTCTCTTTGTTTCAATCTATTTATATTTTATGGTAAATGTTTGAAATTGTTTATTTATTTGAACAATTCCACTCACTTTTTGGATTTCCACGAAATTGAATATATTTCTTATTTTTTTTTTTTTTT
>JAPDSC010019892.1:0-19645 GCA_026290005.1 Latrodectus geometricus | reverse complement strand
ATATATTTTTGTATTCAGAAAACTTTTTTCATTTAAAATAAACTTTGCAAAACAAACTTTTTGGGGGTAAAAAAAATTTAGAGAATGTATTAAAAAAACTACAAGTGTAATAAAATATATTGTTAAAAGAGCGTTTATATATGAACAATATTTGTAACAAGCTGACAAGATATCTGATTGTTCTGCTATTATGTTTTTCATTATTAATAGTACTTATGCGAATGGATTTTGTATGATTTTTTTTAGTCTAGTTGTATATGTCCTGGAAGGTAGAAAGATTCGCTAAATAACAATCTCTTTCTTTGATTCACTTTTATATTTTTAATGTTTGCTTCTATGTTCACACATTTGCGTGTACATTGCACATGGGAAATGTTCTCATATCAAGTTTAATCAATGTGTTCAAATTAAGTTAATTTTAATTATTATCATGTGTTTAAATATCCCGATTGATTTTACAAAGAATATTGATAAAAGTTCAATTTGTGTACTTTTTTAATAAAAATTTGCATGTGTATTGGATTTGTTTTTATGTAATTTCTGAATTAATTCAAATTTATACAGAAAACATCAAAGTTAAATAATTTTGCAAAAAATGTGAAAAATTAAAAATTACGTATTGTGTTTTTAAATATAAAGATAGAAAAGGTCACTAAAATGATCTCAAAATTCTTTTCATTTTAAACATAGAATGTGTCAACTCTTGATATGAATTGACAATTATTTTATTTCATTAAATATTTCGATCAGCTTTATCTATTTTTTATTTTCAAATATTCAGACTAAACATATTATAAAATGTTGGCTATTACAAAAATGATTTTTGATTGTTTAAAAACAAAATAATGAATTGTCAGCAATATAAGAATAAGCATTGTTATTCAAATTTGACTTATTTTAGTTCTTTTGTTTGTGATGAAATATGTTTATCTTTGATATTGAAATAAGGTTAATTTTTGTGTGTAACAGATGATATCTGTTTTATTTTAGAGTTAAGATTACAAAAGCAATTTTATTTCATGTATAGAAGATCTAAATCTTCTATACATGAAATAAAATTGTTAATAACATGAAATGATATTAAAATGTTATATAACTAGATCAAAAGAAGTTAACACATTCCTAAAATCTTGTTACTGTCTGTTACCTGTCTTGTTACTTTTTAACACTGATATTTCTTATGGTTCAGTTAAAAACATTTATTACATGCAAAAACCACACAAAATTATCATTTTTTTAAACATGTATATATGTTTAAAAAAAGTAATTTTTACTCTAACTTATTTAAAAAATATAAAGAATTTAATAAATTCTTCTGCTTTATATATATAAAATTTCATTATAGTTAAGATATATATGTTAGCATGCAAAATTTCCAAATTTTAGAGCAAATGGAATAAAATTGCATGTGTGCATTGTATCTCACCAAATTTATTATTTAGCCATTTTTTATACTTTTATGTATGCTCATTGGCTATTGTGGTGATTTGTCAGTTTATTTTAAATAATGTATCTTAATTTTATTGTAGTAAGTTTTTCATATATGCTTTGTTATTTTATTTGTTTTCTCCTAAAATATTCCTTGGCTTATCATTGCATTCATAAGGTATATTTATTGCAAATATTTTTGATTTAAATTCTATGATTGTAGCTCATTGTTTTAAATCAGATTCATCAACATCATTTTATATATTTTATTGATATGTTTTAAAAGAGAAAACATTGATTTACAAGATTGTGATTGATTCTAATTGTAAAAGTATGTGTAGAAGTAAATTTTTTATTGAAGTGTTTATTATTTTAATGATTATATTAATCTTCTTATAAAGAGTATAAATCGTTACCAAGCTCTATTGTAAGAAATTAAGTTGATCAAGAAACATTTGCATATAAATCTTTTGTTGTCGGTTCTGATTAAAAGGTGTACAAGAAGCACTGTATATAATATTTAGTTTAAATTTTACATGCATAAATTTCAAAGTACATGATTTAATGATTATTGATTCTGCTGAGCAACTTATATAATTACATTTAAACTGCCATATTTACAAAACACAGGATAACTCGAGAGTTGCATCACATGGAGTTTAACTCAATTCTTGCTTGACTTGCCAATTCTTGTTCACAAACTAAGGTAATGAACCAGTTATGCTACTCTAGTGTTAACACGTCAATATATGTAAGAAGGATTCTGATTAGCTGCTGATAAGTATTTTGGGTAGTACTTACAACAATTTGTTTACATTTTTCTATGCCCTCCGATTCATGTTTGTCATTCAAAAGAATTTCTATATCAAGTATAATGAATATATAAAATTTAAAAATAAAAATGATTATTATCAGTAATTATGAAATAGCAATTATGAGAGTGTTAAAAATATAACCATCTTTAAAATAATTGTTGTGAGGAATTAGAAATCTGACTTTTCTTTCGTTTATTTGATTTTAGCAAAAGCTAATTAAATAAATGAAAAAATTTTATTTCTTTAAAACTGAAAATCTTTCCATTGATAATTGTTATTCTTACAAAGCTGGCAGTGTATTGTTTGTGAATTTCAACATAAATTCTATGTGTGAGATAGTTCAAAACATGATTTAAGGAGATGTTGTATTTGTACAAGATATGTCTGAAGCATGTTTCTAAATTATGCATTTAATTTTTAAGGATTTTATGGTGATTCATTTTATAAAAAAGAAATATATTTATCTGTTATTATAATCACAAAAGAGAGATTTTCAAAAGTGAATTGAAAATTCTTTCCATTCACTAATAGTTTCACAGTTACATATGCAACTGAGGAAACCTAATATATATTGGGGAATTTCTCTTGAGAATTTTGCATAGTATATTGGCAATTGTCACTATGACTTATTTAATAAATATTTCAAATTATATTGTAAAATATAAACAAAAAAATAAATTTTTAAAAAGGGCTATTTTTATTTTAAGCAAAATGTACTAAAATGTAAAAATAATGGTAAAATTTACTGTACGGTCGCTATTGGAGACTTCTTCAAAAAATCGCCAAAAACCACTCCTACCTGCACAAGCGAGGTCTAAAAATAAACAGAATATTCCATTTTCCATTGGTTGGAAACCCTAATCTATTATTGGTCAGAATTGGTTGGGTTTGCCAGAAAATGTTATTTATCGCCTACTTTGGAAGATTGCGCCAATAGCGACCATACAATAAATCTAAGTCAAAATAATCATAAATATTTTGAATTATTATGAATATCAAGATTATATAAATATCAAATTTCTGGATTCAGAGATTCCAATTTTATATGTTCATTTAATTATCAGTCATTTGAATATATTGAATGCATTGCATTGCATTTTGTTTTATAAAACCGGATCTTAAAATTTTTATTTCATGTAACACAATTGCTAATTGATTTTGTAATGGCTTTAACAAAATGTCAGGAAAATTGTGTAGAATAATTTTCAATAGTATGTATGAGAAATATGTTGTGTAATATTAAAGAATTTAAAACTTTTTATTTTGTTTTTCACAAACACGTTTTCTAAACTTCTGCACCCCCAGTTTTTTTTTTTTTTTTTTTAACTATATACAAATATTAATTCTCCTTTTTAATCCATATTAATTTCATATAGCTTGCAAAATTATCACAGAAGAAAAAGTTTAATTTCTCAAGTATTCTCCATAAGAGATGTTTTCGATATTGTGAAGCAGGTGAGCCTGAAATCTAAATGGCTCACTTAAAAAATGCGGTAGGATAATATCTTCAAGAATAGAACGAATGAAATTCAACAGTGGCTATCCAAAATCCTATGAAAATTGCATGTTAAATAATTTTCAACTGTATGTTGCTTATAAGAGATCAGTTACATGGCATTAAAACAATACTTTTGTTCTGTTCTAGCCAATCCATACTTCAAACTTTAATAAAAAACCAATTTTTTTTTACGTGAACATAAAAATATTGCATCTTATTTAAACCTATCATTTTCATATAGTTTGCACAAATATCACAGGGAGAGAAACATAAATTTCTTGTTCTACTTAACAAATGTGTTTGATAGAATGAAGCATTTATAACTGAGAACTTACCTTGCCTTGTGATAGGATTAATATCTTTGAAGTGGAAAGCACGAGTTTCGACATGGGAAATAAGTGTTGTTGTGACTTATATTTTCATTGGGTTGGAAGTTATAATTTTCTTTTCTTTTGAAACATGAATCAGAAAATATTTAATATTAATATTATATACCAAAAATATAAAAATATTTTCAAGAAGAACAAAAAAAGCATAACTTTCAGTTGTCTACTACATGGTGAGTTAGCAAAACAGCCTGAAAAATATTTTAAAGAATTTAAACATGGCCAACATCATTCTGGGAGAATTTTTCATTGCTAAGGATTACATTTATATAGTGTATGGGAGAAAATCTGAAAAGTTTCCAAGCATTAATATTCAGCTGTCATTCAAACACAACAATCATTAAATTTTCAACAATGATCAAGACGAAATCTGAGCATCACCAAAATTCCTATTGAGCTATAATATATATATATACATACATATATATTATTCTGAATATTTTGATTATTTCTATCTAACGATATTTCTATATAGCTTATCTTATGACATTAAAAACTAATACTCCTAATTCTTAACTTTTTAATTCTATTTTTTAAGTTTAGATTTACACTATAATTTACTTTAAATAACATGAAACAAACTTCATTTATGCTGTGATTTCTTTGGTTCCAGGTCTACATATATATAAATGTGTGACATTAATATATATAATATACACACACACAACATGTTTAAAGGCAAATTTTCCATATTACTTATTCTTCAGATTTAATATATTTTTTGTAAGATAAATTTCATTTATAGGTATATTTTAGTGTGTTAACTATCCGATTATATAGATTTATATTCACATACAAAATAATTCTTTTCAGGTCATTACATACATAAGTTTCTTGACATAGATAAGCACTTATTTTTTATCAGCATTTAATTACTGAAAACTTTTAATTAAAAAATTAATATTGCATTGTTACCTGGATTAAAAAGTCTATTTTGCATTGATTAATAGTATTTAATAAAGGCTTTACAATTTTTGGATTGTTTTTGGAATTAGGATAAAATTTTGAAATTAACTTCAAATAAAATTTTTATTTCTGAAAACAATTTGTAATGTTCAATTCTAATTTCTGTATGTGAGGAAAATAAAGTGTAGAAAAATAATATACTAAATAATATTTATTCATAAAATATTATGAAAAAAAAAATACTTATATCATTTTCACATTAATTCAATATAATATTAAAAGCTGCTAATTGAGAAACATTTCATATCAGGAACATAATACCTATAAAAAATAAAACACAGATGTATAAGTTGTGTGCCAGTCACAGTACTACAAATTCTTTGTACACAAAGTCAAAATTACTACAAATTCTAAATACATAAATAATATTGAATTGTATTTATAAGAACAAAATTCATTGTTCATTTATTTCCAACAATTTTCATTACAAATAATTAATTTATTAAATTTATTCCTAGGTATTATGAAATAAGATATTCAATCAAATAAATTAATGTTTTATAAATAATGAAGTAGAATATTCGTAAAACAATAATTCATATTAATTAAACTTGTATTTCCAATATTTGGGGAAAAATATTATTATTATTATTAAATGAAAATGGTGTGAACCAGATTTTGATTTCGTAAGTTTAGTTTGAAATAATATGGAAACAATTTAGGTAGTTTTTATTAGCTTATAAAGTTGTGGCAACACATTTTGTAAAATCACATACAACTGGTTAACCACTTATATCTTACACGCCTTATTTAATTACAGAATATATTTTCAAAAATTAGATATTGTCTAAAATATGATCAAAAAGTCTATTTACAACACTAAATCAATAAATATAATTCTAAGAACAATGTCATTAATATAAAATTAATGATCAGGCGAGTTTTAATTAATTTAAGTTCTATAATTAACTTCAAACAGGCATTTTCAAAAAAAAAAAAAAAAAAGTAAATAAATTATGTCCAATATTTAGTTTGTGTGATAAAACAAACATATATCCAAATTGTAAAGAAAAGATGACAGAAATAAAATTGACTTCTTTAATATTATTTTCATTTAATATATGCAAATTCAAGAATATATTATACTTGAATTTATAAAGGAATTATAATACAGGAAGAAGAATACTAAATAACAGAATAAAAACAAATTAACCCAACAAAATTAATTATTTCACTAAAAATATATTAATACATATCGCAAGTTTAATACCAAAAATATTTGATATATTTAATGTTTATGAAATAGATTAGTTGGTATGATCATTAAATTACAATGTTAAATAACATTGAAGACAACTTATTTCTTTACTGATCTGGTCGATAGGAAATTATAGAAGCACCAACAAAACTCAATAGCTTGTACAAATATATATATATATCATTCAGCACAGAACACTGTAACATTTTGTAACTAAACATAAAACCTTATGACAATTTTTCCTGATTTATTAAATAAGAAATACATGCTAAATATGAGAATATTATGGTAATAAAATTTTTATTTAGAAAAGTGCAGACATTTCATAGATTCTTAAATACCAAATTAAATAGTATGGAACAACTTTGATATACCCCCCCCCCTCCAAAAAAATTTAAGCGCCAAATCTGGCACTCCCTACGGACTTTTTAGGGTTGTTGTTTCTTATTTTGGTGTTACCGATTTAGGTTTTTACTGTTGTCAAATTTAATATTTTCTTGTATTTTGTACCATTTTTAAAAAATTTTTTGTTTTAATTAATTTGTTAGAAGTTTTTTTTTTTTGTTATTAATTAATTTGTATTTAGCGAGAATCCATCTTGGCGAGAAAAAAAAGCGCCAAAAACAGGTATTTTGCTTGGCAAGAAAAAAGTCACCAAATTTCCGATTTGGGAGGGGGGGTATATCAAAGTAGTTCCAATAGTATTAATGAGAATAATATTTTGCTTTCAATTGGGATTTGAGAACTGCTTCTCGCTTCATGATCACTTTTCGTGTATGAAGATGTCGAGTTTCCGAAGTGTTAGAAACAGAAAAAATAATAAGTAAACAGAATATATTTGAAAATAACAAAACAATAATATTATTCATTAAAATAAAATATATTTGCATAATCAT
Organism: Latrodectus geometricus; assembly: GCA_026290005.1. Classification (NCBI taxonomy): domain Eukaryota; kingdom Metazoa; phylum Arthropoda; class Arachnida; order Araneae; family Theridiidae; genus Latrodectus; species Latrodectus geometricus. Next base: position 12,458 of record JAPDSC010019892.1, on the reverse strand, counting down.
TGATTAAAAAACGAAATTTCTCAATAATTTTCAATGCATGTAAATTGTGGAATGCCAAAAGAAAATTTTTTTTTGTGATGATTTAAATATTTTATATTTCTAAATACATATTTTAAGTATTTATCAAAAACAATAACCAAGATACAGAAAATTCTACATAAGTTAGTAATACATTAATCACATTTTTATATTATTGATTCACATTTTAAAATTCAAAGTTTACTATTTCTGTCATTTTATTGTTTTGTATTTAAAATAAGAGTGTAAAATTAAATTAATACATACGTTGCATTATTGTATATTAGAGTAGGAGTAATAATTAAAGGGCATGTTTAGTTAGGAAGATAATTTAAATAGAGAATAAACTCAAAACGAATGAGAATAAAATTTTGCTGTCAACATTTACCAGCACGGCATAAATAAATTTACGACTTATTTTAAAATATCAGGTTAGTTATTTTAAAATGAAAGTTATAGAGGTTAACTGTAAAAATACGGCGTTTTACATTCTAATTTTAAAGTTTAGATTTCTTACGATGCGCAAAATACAACTTGTGCAGTTCAGTTTATAAACTAGAAAAATTTATTGACAAACTTTTTATTAATAATATATACATTAGCTGTTCATGAACTTACCTGTATTCAGCAGTCGAATTTGTCATGGTTTAAATGATAATCCACAGAAAAACTTAGATGATCATCCGACAATGTAGAATGAAACAATACTCCAAACGTCCGCCATGTTTATTTACAACTCGGGTTTAACTCTCCGAAATTGGCGGATTAACCCAGGGAGAAATATTGAATGATAACTCTTTCTTTTGACTTTGGCGAATAAGTTTTCGTGACATCTGTTGCGGGTTATCTCGACTCGCGAGTTTACTCTAAATATTAATACTGAAACTATTTCATATAACTGTACAAAATCAAGCAGGTATTTATAACTGTGAGATAAATCTAAATCAATAATATGTAAAAATTAATAACTATTTTCACAACTAATATTTTAATGAAAACAGGTTTCTAATTAATTGGACATTGCACTTTAAAAATACATGTTTCGCTGGAGACCTTGGCATTCAAACTAAATCAGTTACATAAATAGCATCCTGTTTAATGAAAATTTGCTTTCCAATTAACAAGGCCACACATTTTTCAAGCTATTATTAATCAAGTAATACAATTCACACAAACAACAAGAAACATTTCAAATATTTCTAAAAATAAAACTTCATTTTCCTGTATCACAACTTCAAACACCCAGGGTTTAAAGCAGAACTTTAAAGCTTGTTTGACATTTAAAATGGATTTTGAACCAACACATCCATAAACTAAATGTTGAATTTCAATCTACGCTCTCGAAGTAAATATTAAGTAACCTATTTATATTCTATATGTTGAAAGGAGGCTATGGTAGTTTTGGTTAGTTAGGATATCATTCTCATTGTTGGAAGGTACTGACTTCTAATTAAAGACTGATGTTAAATAGGTCGTAAGGTCCTCCATTGTAATGATACCTCTAAGAGTAAGAGCTCAAGTATCAGTGATCTTTTACTTGTTCCCTGCTTCTAAATTATATATATATATATATATATATATATATATATATATATATATATATATATATATATATATATATATATGTAAGCAGGCTACCACCCTACTGGTAGAACATGATTTAGGGCTAGCTACAGGGAAGCACACTGGTGCAACATTATTATTATGTATTAAACAGAAAATATTTGCTATATAAATCAACTGAAATAATTTTCATGGATTAAGCTATCATAAAAAAATAATATTTTTGTTATTTTAACTTTAAGTAAATTTGATTAAAAAATAGACACAAGATGATCAATAACATTTTTCTTCCTTTTTTATTATTTTATTCTTTTTATGATATTTAAATTCTGTGACTCAAACATAAATTTTTTAGTGTAGAAAATTTGATATTTACATATCTAACAACCTCATTTTAGCGAAAGCGTGTCTTAAATGTCGCACATATAAATTAATTTGTATTCATTTCTTTCCAAGAAATTATAAGTTAACTACTCTATTTTTGAAACAAATGATTTTGATCCTCCACATTTTGAAACAAATGATTAGTGTTCATTTTTTTTAAAAAATGCAGTTGAATATAAATATATATATTTTCCGCAATACATAAATACAAAAAATATTTATCTTTATTAATTTTGAGAGAAGCAGAATTGTTCCATAAATGAATAAAATATTTGATTCTTCAATCTTGACGTACTAAATCAAATATATGTAAGCAAATGATAACTAAGAATGTTACATTTGTAAAATTACCTACGTGTACATTTTCAAAAACACATTACCTAACTTTCAATTTTTTGTTTTTGTTGTTTCCAATCCCATCTGAGGTAGCGGAGCTACACCAGATCCATAAGTTCATATACCCTCAAAAAATCGAGGAAGAGAAGAGGTCTCTCAAGAAACTCTTCCATGGTAAAATTGAGGCAAACAAGAATATGTTGAGGACTAGCCTCGTTGGAGTAACATTTTTTGCAGGTTGGGAAAAGTTTGGAACGCCCGCTAAAAGTGAGGCCCTTAGTGTGCCCACTGACAAATCTGCTGATTACGGCTTGGTCGGCACGTGTGCCCTGAAAGTCAAGGGCACCACCGGGACGCTTACGGGGTTACCAAACGTGATTTGGTGGGACAAGCCAGGCCTTATTGACAGTGTTTTTGCGGGTAGAAAATAATTCTGAGTAAGTGAGGGCCAGATTTGAAGAGGCTGGTAGGGAAGTACCCTCTTTAGCCAACTGATCAGTGCGTTCGTTACCAAGTAGATCCACGTGAGAGAGGTGGATACCCTCTCACTTGGAATCCACTGGAAATGGATGTCATGGGAGGCTGACAGGTCCTTTAACAAAAGAAGGATTTCGACACTAGCTTGGTCTGTTACACTCTCCCTATTGCACAGGTGTTGAATACTGCTACGACTGTCAGTGAAGACCCAGATATTCCCGAAGGCTTTTTTGTTTTTAATGGCGGGCATTCTTTAGCAAGTTCATTAGCCCATTTGCCGCAACAAGGCCAGAAACTTCTACTCATTTTATCGTTACCCGGTGGGCATCTGTGAACCAAGACATGGAGTTACGAGTAGCATCACCCACGCTACACCACCACAAACCCGTTTATAGGGCGGGCCACGTTCATCCGTCATCTGAGGAATGGACAAGAAACACACAGAGAGAGAAGGAGAAAGTACGTCCATGCTCAAGCCGGTATGCAAACCCAGGTCCTCCCCCATCCGTAATCAGTTACGCTAACCACTAGACAGGTTGGGCGGCACTTTCAAATATATAATTCTTCAAATTTCAGTGTTAAACATGGAACGAATACTTCATAGATAGCTAGTTTTAAAGAATGTAGCTAGCGTTTGCAATTTCTCACCTAGTCTTTATGACATTACTACTAAAATAAACTTAGTAAATGCATGCCTTTAACACTGGGAATATGCAATATGTTCCTTTATAGTCATAATAAATTAAAAATATACTAATTCCTTGGCCGTGATCCTTCAGTTTTTGATTTTAATTAATTTTTTCTTCAGTTTTTAATTTAATGTTGATTTTGATAATAAATAACTGTAAAATCGGAGTCCAAACTGTCAGCCTATCTTTTTCGAAATACCCTGTGGTTGTTGTCCGCAAGGAACTGTGCATTGTGAAAACTTTCAAGGAAATTCTATCATATACCATTCTCATGAGATAACCTATCTATCTCATTCTATTCAGTTAAATAAATTTTAAAATATCGTTATTTCTGAAGAGTTTGTTAAGTTGAAAGTTGTATCTTCTTTGCCAATTTCCACTGTGATTGTAACCACCAAAAATAATTCCTAGTACCTTTCTTTGAAAGGTCTCCATCAAAGGTTTAAAGGTCTTGTTTTGATATTAGTGACCGTGTTTCAGATACATATGCTAATATAGGTCTTATGAGAGTTTTGTAAAATTTTTAAATTAGGTAGAAATTTTTTTTTAATTATTGGTTTTTAAGACCAAGCAGGTGGTAACAATTTTCATTAAGATCAAACGACTGATTTAATTTCGGTATTCTATCTCAGATCTGAGGGTAAGTAAACTTTTTAACACTTTCTAATATATGTTGCTTGATTCCAAAGAAATCAACAGGATTTTCTCTTTCCACAAAATATATAATTGCTTTTTATTTCATTTATTATTAACTCTTAAGTTAGAAAAATAAATTAACACCTTGAATAAATCAATACGATAATGAACTGCATAAAAATGAAAAAATGTATTTAATAAATACAACTCCACATTCTCTCTAGAATAAATTGAGTTAATTATATTTCATCTGATAATACCTCATAAGTTTTTTTAAATCTTTTAAAGCATTTTCTAACTCTCTAGTTGTTCAACTGTCCCATTCATAATGCATTCCCTAAGCTTGGCTAAATCTGACATTGATTTTTCTGTCATTTTTGCTTATTCTCTCAGTTGATACAGCAAAATATTCTTTTTTTATATACGGTTAATCAGATATAGAATTTAAATCCTCTATTGCTGAAGGCAAAAGCTAAAGGTAATTTTGACAAACGAAATATTCATGTTAATAAAATTAAATCAAATGAAATCGTCAGTAAATATACAATTGTAATTAGAGATATATATTAGTTTGGGGAAAAAGTAATCCATTATTTTTTCGGTAGACGTCTGTAGTGATCGATATCTCGTCAGGTATATATCAAACAATTTCAGATTTATCCTCGTTGGAAAGGTGACATTTGACACTTAAATATCCTCTTGCGGTTTTTTGTTTGATTAATTCAAAAAAATGGAAGATAAACAGAAAATTCGATACATTTTCGTTTTTCTCTTGTAACTGCGAAAAAAATAGCCGGGTGGCTAAAATTGTGAAAGGTGTTTATCGTCCTATGTAAGACTGTAACAACAAGTTACGTACAATTTTTGTTTCGTTGATTCCGTTCGCGTATTTTTGATGTTAGAGATGCACCTCGCATGTGGATACAGCGTCGTCGAAAATGTCTATAAAATATCAAAAATGATCAAAGTTAACCGCATGTAAGCAGTCGTAACGCGCAAGACCTAAAAATCTACATGAAGGTTGTTTTAAACTTTTTTACAAAGCGAATCCAAAAGAAGTTACATAAAGTTCACGTAAAAGTAATGGATTTCTTTTTCCCCAAACTAATATATTCAATTACTCAAAGTTGGTTTCACGTGTGCATTTATAATTTTACAATTGATGCATCATACACATGTATCAATATTACCAGTAATAACAAATTTATTAACAAAAATTGAAGAGTAACTTTTTATCAAAATCACAGACTATCTTCCCATTCTTATTTAATTTATTTCACCCTTTTTAATTTAATTAAATTTCAAGGACATTGCGGTATAGCTGGCAGATCATCTTGCTAATCAAGGAGCTTCTATCTTGCAGATATCGAGGAAAACTGTCCCAAATCAATACGTAGAGAGAAGTTCAGTAAGATCTGGTGGAACAAACTTAAAGATCTTCCGAAGTAGCCAAGACGTAGGGCAGTAGCTGAGTTTCAGCTGACTGTACTGGCCATGATTGCCTCCTTAAACATCTGCATCGAATTAATATTGCCCAATCCCCGTTCTGCACGCTCTGTGACCTCCAAGTGGAGATGGATATGGTCCACCTTCTTTCTTGCCATGTTTATTTAATTTTCGTTCTTTACTTCTTTTATGGTGAGTTTTTCTTTTATGGTCTTTTGTAACTTTGGCGATTGGAAATAAAAATAATTAATTCAATTTTTTATTTAATTTATTTCATTTCTTTTTTAATGTTGGCAAGGCAAAAATTTAATTTTTAGCATATTAATCTACTTACAATCTTCTTTTGATCACACTCAAATCAGTGGAAAGTGATTGATCTAATTGCTTCACTATCAAACCAGCTTTTTCTTCATACTTCAGATAACAATACAATCTTTCTAACTTCATGTTTATTGATTTTACATTTAACACGATTACAAGCAAACTAATAAATTTTCCGTATACTGTCACTTTTGAGTAATGAAACAAATAATTTAGCGTTTTCTTTAAAATTCTTATTTTAAAAAAAGGATTTGCCAAGGCTATTAACAGTAACATCAACTTCAATTATCTTGAACAAATCCTTTTTAATTATTTTTTGAAATCAGTATTAGACCTTCAAGTTTAAACAGGTTTTCATCACCTTTTTATATTTATCTCTTTTAGAAAGCAAGTGCATCATCTGATATTGTGAAAGTCAGAGAATTAACTGGAACTAGAGCTTTTGGTTTCGTTATCGCCAAGGAGTAGAGACAGGATATATGATTCATGTTAGAAAGAGAAAGATTGGTTAGTTTATTTGGATTAGTAGGGGTAGCCGAAGTCCCGCTTCCAGTTGATAATCGAAATAAATGAAGTTGAAATAGATATCTCGCAAAAGTATGGATAAATGTTTAAATTGGTGTTAATGTTTCATTAGTATGTCGTCTAAAAGGAATGTTTTGAGTTATTCAGTTATTCTGGAGACGACAGGATCGTAAGACCATCACAGACATGAATACAGAAGTTGAACAGAATTATTCATTAATGACAGAGAAAAAAAAATCTGAAAAGTTTCAACATTCTCTTTAGATGATTAAAAAATTACCTCTGGAAAACCTTCATTATTTACCATAAGAGTCGTCGTATGCAAACCATACTAATTAAAATCGTTTGCTGAATCAATCATTAAATAATTATTTCTATACAATTTTAAAATATTTTGTTGACCCTTACTCATTATACCAAGCATAAAATCTTTACTCGTGTTTGCCACGGGCTTATTCGTTCAAATGTAATTACCAGGCATGCTAATAATTTTACGAATTTCGATATCAACTGACAACACATCTTTCCTCAAGTACATTTTCTTATTTAAAATCTATTATTATGAAAATTATTTTTAGTTGTGTAACCAATCGTTTAGTTGAAGAATATGCATTCCAAATATTACTTAAGAGCCTAAATGTTGGAATTCCTGGATCCATTTGAATGAACTTTTGAGTTTCTTGTTTATCTAGGAAGTCTACCTACTTCAGTTAAATGTCCATAAGGAATTGTTTGAACCTTAACATCTATTTTACCACCTCTAGTAACTGCTTTTATAGTAGATATACAAGTTGTAGAAATCATAAAATCCAGCACATTTCACATCTTTTTTGCCTTAAATTTTTTGTTTCTACCTAGATGATAAATAAAATACTTCACGTCTATATCATCAGATAACTATTTTAAACTTCTTTGCACAAAATGAACAATTGTGTTCTCTTCAAGCTTTTTTTCAAAATCCGTAACAGTCAACTAAATCAAAAGTATGTTTCTCAAACGACATTAATTTCTGCATAGTTTAAAGAATAGTGCTTACGTAAATCTTCATAAGATCTCACATTTCAGGGCACAAGCTACAAAATAATAATAATCAAATTACATTTTATTTAACACTTGAATGCAATTGCTGAACACGAGCCAGTTAATTCATTTTTCAAATGAATTTCCAATTGAAATATTCATAAGTAGCACTATTCGTTTTATTATTAATAATGATTATTAAAAATCAATAATTCAAAAAAAAAATCTTTTGAAATGAAATAATAAAATAATAATGTGTGGAAATGTCTTTTTAGGATTAAGAATAAAATATAAAATGTCCGAAACAAATGTGCCTAATTTTCTATACAAAACAAAGCTTAAAATCATATGAAATGTTTTCTCAAGCTCTTTTTCAAAACTTGTAAATATCAAAAAAAAAAAAAAAAAAAAAAAAAAAAAAATGAAAAGTACGTAATTTCTGCTTAGATTAAAGAACAGTGCTTATGTAAATCCTCATAAGATTTCACAATTTTTTAGGGTGCAATTTTATTTCCTAAAATATTAGTATCAATAGGTTTCAGATATTCTGCACAGTTCTCTTTATATAGGAGAAAGTTTTGTTTTCTGGATATATTATGACAATAAAACTTTATTTATCTCACAGGTACTATACATTGCTCAAAACAGTTAAAGGATATTGGGGTTTCAGGTGGATCTTGTGGCTGGGAAACTTTTTAGCTGTTTTTAGTAACTCGTATACCTAGAGCGTCCCAAACGTGCTCAATTGGATTCATGTCCGGATACATGGTCGACAGACGTAGTAGGTTATATGAGAATAAATCACACATGTTTGGCTGAAAAAAATGCATTTTATTGCGCATTTGTGTACAAAAGGAAAAAAAATCCAATTTGTGCATATGAAAAAAAAGAATTAGAAAAGGCGTTTTCTTCAAAGGGTATCATTTTCAGTAAGGGGTATGGTTTCCACGGACGGCCAGCAACGTTGAACACCTTTGAGGCATAGAGTCAATGTTGCTATTAATCATGAGTTGGGGTATTCTGTCCCACTCTTCAAGATTTCTTTCCAGTTCTTGGAGAGCTTGTAGTGGTAGTTGGTGGCCAGCAATTCGTCTACCTAGAGCGTCCCAAAGGTGCTCAATCTGATTCATGTTAGGAGAACACACTGGCCATTCCATTCGTACGATTCCTTTCCTCGAAAAGGAAATCCTCCACCAGGTTGGTACGATGTGGCCTGCAGTTAGCCTTCCATTAAAATGAAGTCATCTCCGATTGTTGCAGCGTAAGGGATTACGTTAGGTCTGAGAATCTCATACCTATATCGGCGACCAGTCGGAGGACTATCTCGAATGATATAGAGGTCTGTGTGTCCGTCAATGGAGATGTCACCATATACCAGCGATCCCCCACCACCAAATCCGACACTCCCCTGCACGAACACAGGATTATTCCTACTGCCACGGTCCCTACAGATAAAAATATGCCTATTATCAGGATGAACAGAAAAACGGGACTCGTCAGATAAAAGAACATTTCTCCATTCATTTATCCTCCAGCTCACATGCTCTGTTGCCCACTCCCTGATGTCGCGACGATGTCTTGATGTTAGTTTAACATATTGTGATTGGTGAGTGATCAGTGTTCGGAGTGAAGAACAGAATCAAGACTTCATTCAAGAAAGCGTTTATTACATTCCTACTACATCGCATGACGGTCGCGTACCAAGTGGCTGGGCTCGTCGTACTCTGCTCAACTGGTATAACATGTTCTCCCTGGCGCCTGCTTCCCCCAAGAGAAAAAGGGGGTCGGAATGTATTTCCTGTCCGAACTATGAGTCCGAGCGTGGGAATTTATTCACCCTTCCCAGATGGGCTGAGAAGGAGAAATTGCCATTTCCGTTACTAATTAAGGACGTGAGAAAGGGATCACTACAGACTATGCCCCCAGTGACTTAGTTCGCGTTACAAAGAAAAATATACAAATATACAAAACATGTAGCTATTTTCAATAATTTGAATTATAACAAAATGTTGCCATATATTGGTGATTTAATACAGAATAAGCCATGAATTTATTACTTCGTAATATTTTACACATATTTTAGTTTATTAATTTGCAGTATATTTAGTTAATGTTATATAAACAATTATAACAAGGTAATTTATCTACATTACATATTCAGTAGTTAAATGTTTTAGAAAATGAACTTTCCTACCACATCTAGTACTGTGCAATGGTTGTGAAGGAGTCTGAATATCAGAACAATTATTAGTTTTGTTGGACATGGTTAATTCGATATTATCCATTTCATCTGAGAATTGATATGCAGGTTTTAATCGGTCGATGGAAACTGCGTAATGTTTACCGTTAATGTCCAAAACAAAATTTTTATCTGTTCTATTGGTAACTAGGTGTGGTCCACTGTAAAAAGGTGCTAATTGTGGGTTAACTTTATCCGATCTTAAAAATACATGAGTGAAGGTTTTTAGTGAAGAATTTACATATGGTTTGATTTCCCGTGAATTGCGGTGGTGATTGGGTTAAATTTTCTCATCATGTTAATTAAGTTTGATACATAAGTTGAGTTAACACACTGATTAGTTAAATTGCTTGAAACGAGATCACATGGTAATCTAAGTGTTGTGCCTTATTCTAGTTGGGCACTAGTTGCTTTTATGTCGTTTTTCAGAACCGTGCGTAACCCTAATAATACGATTGGCAAAATTTCTGTCCAATTTGTTTGATTGTGAGCTTTTAAGGAGGATTTAAGGTGTCGATGCATTCATTCGATAATACCATTAGCTTGAGGGTGATAAGGTGAGGTTCGAATTCTATTACACTCTAACATATTTGTGAGTTCATGAAATAGATGGGATTCGAAATTTCTGCCTTGGTCTGTAGTAATAGTGACAGGTGATCCAAATCTTGAAATCCACCCACGTACTATTGCACGAGCAGTTGTTTCTGCAGTCATGTCTTCTGTCGGAATGACTTCAGGCCATCTTGTAAATCTGTCAATAATGGTCAAATAATATTGTTTTCCCTCAGAAGGAGGTAAAGGTTCGATAAAATCAATATGTATGTGTGCGAACCGAGCATCCGGTGTGGCAAAAGTGCCAATGGGGGATTTAGTGTGCTGAGTTATCTTAGCGTTTTGGCATTTAACACAGCTGCGAAACAAATCTTTAATATGTTTGTGCATGCCAGGCCAAACGAAGCGTTTCGTGATTAAATCAATGGAAGCTGCAATACATGGGTGAGAAAGAAAGTGTATATTTTCAAATATTTTTCTGCGCATACATTTTGGAACGAATGGACGTGTGGTAGCTTGTGAAAGATCGCAATAAAGGTTAATATTTTCAAGAGGAAAGTAATGTTTTTCTAACTTTAAGGAAGTATTATTCTCAGTTAAAAGAGTTTACAGTTCCTCATCTTTTGATTGAGCTGAGGCAAATTCTTTAAAGTCTAGTACTGAAGTAGATATTTCGTCTATCTCAATGCGAGAGAGTGCATCTGCTACAGTGTTATCAGATCCTTTTGTGTAACGAATGTCAGTGGAAAATTGGGAAATGAAATCTAAGTGACGTAGTTGGCGAGGACTGCATTTGTCAGGATTCTGTTTAAATGCATAGCTAAGGGGTTTTTGGTCACTAAATATGACAAAAGATCTACCTTCTAACATGTGGCTAAATTTTTTTATAGAGGAATATATAGCATATAACTCGCGGTCGTAAGTGGACCAATTTCTTTGAGATTTGCTTATCTTAACTGAATAAAAGGCTATGGGTTCCCAATTGCTATTTGACATTTGCATTAAGGAAACGCTGATTGCTACGTTTGAAGCATCTACCCATAAACTTAGTTCTGCTCCAGGGATAGGCTGTCTTAATAGCGTTGCTTTAGCAATTGCTTGTTTTAAATTTTCAAAAGAATTATTTGCTTGTTCGTCCCAAATTAATTGTTCCTTGTCATTTGCACTAAAACGAGGGTGTTTCTTTTTGTTTTTATGGCCTTCCAGGAATTTTACTAAGGGTGCTAGAATGTCAGCTGCTTTCGGAATACACCTACGATAAAAATTAAAAATTTCTAAAGATAGCAAACGGTGGTCCTCAGACTGTTCGGAGAACGTCCTCTTACGACCACCTGGACGTAAGAGGACGTTCGATAGGGGTTCAGCGACGTCTTACGGACATTCTCCGCACGTCCCAATGTCCGGAAGTAACACGTAAGTAGGACGTCCCATAGACCTCCGAGACAGACGTGATTTGGCACATATTGGCCGTAATCTGTCACATATTGGACGTGATTTGGCACATATTTACACATTCATATAACAGCCATATTAAACGTGTTTTTAAATTTTAGTATTAAATAATGAGCACTATCTTTGTTTTTAAGCAATAATTCAGTAAACTTTTTGTATGTTATTAAAGTTTACATGCTTTATTTACTAATATAATTATGTGTATTTTTGTTTATAACTTCATTATTATTCATTAAGCTTTTTTCACTGTTATTTTTTTCTGTAAGTAGTGACTGATACCATTTCGCAAAAAAATAAAGAAATGAAAAATAATTATTTTTCCTTTCTTTAATTTTTTTGCAACATTATTATGAATATAAATTACTACTGTTCTAAAAAATAAATGCAATAAAATTGTCAAGGTATTAACCGAAAATTTCATTCGACGGAAATATTAATACTTCTGACAAAGGAATTCTTTTGGGGTATATCTAAATGCTAAATTTTTAAAATGAAAGGTATCTAAAAAAAGGCTACATTGTTTAGAAGTATATCATACTTTTAAACAATGTAGCATTTTTTTAAATATAAGAGAAATATACAGGTTTTAATATAAGCAAATGTATTACAATATTAGAAAATATATTAATATAGATTTAAATATTTGAATTTATGCTTATGTGAAACAGGGGGAACTGCTAAGCGATTAAAATTTCATAGAAGAAATAAATACAAATGTATCAATTTTAATATAAGCATATATATTGTAATATAGATTAAAATATTTGCATTTGTTTGTAACACAGGAAGAATTTTTAAAT
>JAPDSC010019888.1:0-11376 GCA_026290005.1 Latrodectus geometricus | reverse complement strand
ATTTTTATAAAATTATTTTTCTTAAATTAAATTTTTTAAAACAGTTACAGTTAAGAAATGATTTAATATAAACAATGTTCAAATTTTTACAGGAAACAAAGTCATATCCATATATATGTATGAACTGTAATACATAATATATTATTCGAAGTTTATACGCATATAAAGTAAGTTAGCATAATGTATGTGTCCTAAGAATTATCTACTCCTAGTTCAATATCTTGTGTTGTAAGAACATACTGTGTTACCATTGTGTCAAATGTATCAAACACTATATAATTATGCAAGTCTACATTCTTGTGGCAATGTATCAAAATATTATATAATTTCATTAATTATGATAAATAAATTGTAGAAACTTATTTTTGTAGGATATAGTTATTATAATTATATTTAAATTCAATTTATCAGATAATATTAGTGTCTTTATTTGGATTTTTAACATTCAAATAGGGACAGAAAAATCTAAATTCCAGAAAATTTTAAAAACAATTTATACGTATATAACGTGATAAAATTAGTTTCGTTTCAATGGGAAAAGTGATCTAGCTTTCGTTCACTCTCCTACTCAAACTTTATTACCTTCGATAAAACATAGTGTAATAAGTTTGAGCAGGAGGAAGTAATAAAGAAAACAAAACACTTCTCTCTGCATAATATTTATTTAATATATATTCAACGAAACATTTTAATAAAAAATTGCATTTATTTAAATTTTTTAAAAGCAGTAACTTAAAATAACTAAACCTATCATCATTTAGTTTAATACTAAATCAATCAACTGTAATGATATATTATTGTGGACAAAACATAACATAATGTCGTATTTTCGAGAATAACAACTTGATAAACAACACAAATTCACTTCGATTTAATGAAGACTGATCGAACTAAGGAATTTGGAATATAGCCAAGTTCCCTCGCTTTAGTTGACTTTAATAGTTGCAATGGGATATGATGAATGGACAAGAATGATCAAATACACATTTCAAGGGAAGTTAACAAGTGATATTTTCAATGAATACCCAAAATACACTGACGTCTCTCAAGGAAAATTAAAAACGGCTTACATAACTCCTGATAGAATTTGTTTCTTGTTAATTTATAAAGAATTAACATTCACAAGTAAAAGCTGTATTAAACAGCGATTTTGACAGCGATTCATATTTTCTTAAAAGACATAATTTTACAGTTAGCAAAAAAAAAATTAAGACTTCTAACGAATATTAACTAATTACTGTATCAACAAAAAAATTGAATATTTTATTTATGTTTATATTTATGATTCAAATAGAAATTTATTAAAATCATTCAGTAGACATAAATTTTCTTTATATATTTGATTACTTTTGTAAATTTATTGCAAAATGAATCGTTGATGGGCTAAAGAAATGTGAAAATTTAATAGGTTTTTCTCAAGCTACGTAATCAGACAAAGCGTATAAAATAGTAACGTTTGAATGTATTTTAAAACTATCTGTTTCTTTTTATTTTATTGTATCAGGATCTTCGCTCGACTTATTCTATATTCGCTTCGTAAGGAAAAATTTGTTTTGTTTTTTAGATCAATTGTAAATAACAAATTTAAGTACACAACAGGGGTAAAAATTTAAGCTTCCTTTTAGTAATTTCTTTTTAATGTTCCATCTTTGGAAAGTTTTTCCAAATCATAACTCACGTTTTTAAAATTAAGCGCACTGAAATCATATTTAACACTTCGCAAACAAAATTTTGATCAAGAAAAAAGTTATTAAAGCACAAATAAGTTAATAAAGATTTAAACTTTAAACACAATATTTGAATTTTACAAATGAAATATTAATAAAATTCAAAAAGGTTTTCACGAACGACAGAAAATTTTAAAATTAAAGCTGTTATCCCTACACTATTTAATTGCTGTCAGCCAAGGTCAATGCTTGTTGTATTCTATAAAATTCTTTTAAAAAGTTTAAAAACATCCATCTCCATAAAAATAAATGCAGTTTCATTACTTTTCAAGGGATATCTCCAACAATACTTAGTTGCGTTCAGGTAAACTGAAGATTATAAGGACTAATATATTCTTTATATATTTCAGAAGATTATGTCTTCATAATCTTACGTAAACTAAATTAAATAATACCAGGAAAAAGGTTTTTCGTTGGGAATTTCAGATTTATTCATTCATACATGTCCAAAGTACGAAAATCACTATTGTGTCCATAATTCTCAGTCTCTATGTAACTTGGCAATAAATATCATGATGTGATTTGTTTTGGTTTGTTGTCAAAAAATTATTTTTTGCAAACAAAGACTATTTAAATCAAGACTTACCATTTAAAGTAGATTCCAAACCAATGTGATCATTTATGCAATGTTGGGAATCGAACCCACAAACTGTTGAACCGAAAGTGCTAAGCACTTAGATGCAACTGCGACACAAAAATTGAAGTTTGCGATTAAGATGAGAAGCAAGAATTTTGAAGCATAAATCCCTTCTAATCCACAAGAATTTTAGAGATAACCCAGCAAACACAAACTGTCGGCAAAAGACCGGGCCGCAGCTGGTCAAGCCGGTTTTCTGTTGGCCACGGCAAGCCTCTCATGGTTAGTTGATGGCCCGGCTCCGGCCATTACGGCCACGGTTGAGTGCTGGCCAAAATCAACCGGGTCGTAGCTGGAATGATGAGTGGTGGGCCACCAGATTCTGGCCATTGATGGCCCTACAGTTATTGGCCAGCAAAACTCAGACAATTAATTTTATTGCTAATAATCTCGAAAATTACCAATTATAAATTATTATTTTGAAAAATTTGAAAAGTTCTTGATATAATAATGATTCTCAAATATTTTTCTTACACATATGAATTTGAATGAAATAGTGCTGTACATGTCAAAGTCTAAATGAATCTTTTTAATTATACCTATTTAATAAAATTAAATGTTAATTTCTTAAAATCAGTCAAAGATTAAAAACTTTATTTTTATAAAAAATTTTGAAAAGGAAAGCCATTAAAAATAAGGTTGCAAAAGTCTTTCTATATAACAAATAAAAAATATTTTGGTTATAAAATAATAATATGAATTTATATATTATAGTATATCATTTAATCACGATTTTATAAGATGTCCTTAAACATTTTAAAAAAACTGTCATAGATATCTGGGGAGTAAGTTAACTTGTTTATTTTGTAATTTCAAAATGAATACTTTTGCTTCATCAGTGATTAAATTTTTTATACCAATTTTGGTTTGTTTTCATGTTTGCGAATTTCAGGCTCTTCTATAATTATATACTCCTGAGTTGGATTTTACCAGTTAGGTGGAAAGCAGTCGAGTTGGGAATCTTCATAATTTATAAGCAGGGGTAGACAATAATACCCTCAATACTTGTGACCAGCTAATCTCATAATTTTATTCGGTGATAATTTTATTCATGGCCTGTTTAATGTGCTTTAATCGCAGTGCTAAACACGATGGATCTTCGATTAAGACGGGGTTCGAACTAAACTACCTTCCGGTTGTAAGAATGATACGAAGCTATCAAGACCTAATATGCTGAATAGCAAAAATATTAAATCTGACTATTATGGTGCTTATAAAATTGTATGAACCAATGCTGGAAACATCGGAAATGTGTTAGAGTAGTAATAATTCAATGTAAAAATTATCTATTGATTTTATAAATTTTTGTAAAATAAAATGAATAAAATTCTTTTCATTGTACAGTCAAAAATTCAATATAAAAATAAATCAATATCCAAATAAAAATAATTTTATTAGAAAGCAATTTTTGCCTGTAAACTGGGCTGCAAACAAATTCTACTCGTAAAGTTTATATTTTTTACAGCAAAAAAAAAAAAAAAAAAAAAAAAAAAAAACAATTTACGCAAAACACAGATTTTTATTGTTTGTTCTTCATATCACGTAATAATGTGTCGTTAAAAACTGTCATATATGATAAAGCAGTGCTAGATGAAATACTTCAATATAATAAAGACTGCTATAAAATATAATTTGGAAAAAAATCTTTTTTTTATACAAAAAAAAAAACTTGTTTCGAGCCTAAATGACCATATGCAATTCAATTAACTTGCAATTCTTGAATAATTTCAATAGATAATCACTTAAATTCTGTTAAATTTTTTACATTATTTTTTCATTATAAAGGATTTTTTTAACGAGTTTTATCGTAAATTTTTATCAGGTGAACAATGCTTCTCATTAGACTTTACGCACCATGTGTTCGATTGCATCAATATTTCCAATCAATTTTTAATTTTAATTCATACACACAAATTTATTTTTTTCTTTTTTCTGAAAATCACGCTCTGCACACAGCGCCACCTGTGATATATATATTATTTCTCAACGCCAACATCTTTTTAGCGCCAAATTTGGCTAATTTTCATCGTAAATTACAATAACCTAAGACGTGGGAAATTTCTTGGAAAAACTTCTCCCCAAAAGATATCCCGCTGTTTTACGATAGGGTAGGGAACAGCATCCTTGTTAAGAAAGGTATTAACTTTACTTACTCAAGGGCATATCTGTATATGTAAAAACAGAATGATTTCTGTAAATAAAATGCATTGACATTGGAAAAAGGACTATGATATGTAATTTTATTTTTAGTTTTATTAACAATTAAAAATAGATTTTAAGATTGAAATATTATAAACTATTCTGTTATTTTGTTTTGTTATATTATTTACTATGATTTTGAAACTGGATTAAAATTATAACAATATATTCAAAGTTGAATGAAATTAACATAAAATTGTAACTGTTTACAAGTTTACAAAAAATTAATATTTTTCAATATAAAATAAAAAATTAATAAGAAGAAAACATGTTCATCTGAAAATAACACAGTAATTTGAGACAAATAAGTTAATCGTATTTAAAATCATTTTGTAAATTAAATCTGTGCGTTTTTACTTCTAGAGAAGCAATTAGACATTTATTTTTCCATTTTAACTTAAGCTAACCTTAAGTAATTGAAAAAAATACTCTTTAATCAGCCAAGATACAACCAATAAATGTAATATTGGTAGCTTTATAAAAATTTTTAATTTGTTATTTAAAAATTTCCTATAACATTGTGCCTAATTAGAATTTTAATATAAATTTTGAGATATTTTTAAGAATTTTGGTTTGTTGTAAGTGTTTAGTCAAAAAACAAAACTTTTTTATAACAAGACAAATGATACTAACAATACAGACATAAAAGTTGAAGATTCATATTTAAACAACTGAAAGTTTTCTATAGTAGATTCATTCACGAATTTTCTCTAAGAAAGTTGTCAAGCGAGATGCAAATGCTATTACTTTTGATAACAAAGGCTTGTAAATAATATATTAAGAATGAGAAAAGATTAAATTAGACTTTGGCATTTTAAAAATATAATTAATAATAGTAGAGGATGTAAAGCCTTATAATGGACTTTTGTTATGTGTAAAATGAAATCTTATATGTGGAAATCAGAACTACAAATCGTAGTTTTTTTCGTTCCTGTTTAATAAAAATAAAATATATTGGTTCAATTCCGCTTTCCGTTCCTCCAAAAATAACGGTTTGCAGTTTAGTTTCAAATGAATAATTTTATTTTATGAATATTTTAATACAAATAAAAATATTCATGAAATAAAATTATTCATTTGAAACGGAACTGCAAACCATTATTTTCTATCATGAAGAAAAAATGCAATTCTAACAACAAAAATCGGATTTCATAACTAAATTCATGATTATGTCGATTCATGTATTCTAATCGATTGCCAGTCACATGGTGTTCTTGACTTTGCAATAATCATGTAAAATATATTTACATATTCAGTTAACATATAAAAATTGCATTTAATTGTTCAAATATTTTCTAACATGGTTTCATTGAGATTTCTGTTGTAGAATGTGTAAAACAAATAAAAAGGAATACAAATAATAAATATAGATATACAATTAAATGTGAAATAGTCTCATCAATTAATGGGGATAAGACCTGTTAATAATGAAATATCGTAAAGCATACAACTTGATACTTTTTGTCGACATTGTAATTATCCTTATATGTAAATCAAACAAACCTTCATTAGTAATAAATTTAAACCTGAATCAACGCTACAGTAGAAGCCAAAACCACCACTGCAATCTTAATCAAGAGTCTGAATAGATAATTTTATTCTCTTCCCAGAAGTTATTAAATTATAAAATATTTTATTAAATTATAAATTATTGATAAGTGATGATTACAGCATCAAAAGGACTGAAGATATATCAAATTCAATAAACCCTATTTTTTTTATTTTTATTTATTTTTTTTTTTTTGTTCAGTTCTGGTTTTCGTTCCGACGAAAACATCGGTTTTTTCTGTTCTTTGGTTTAGTTCCAGTTCAAAGCTCTGGTAGAAATATTTATCATGTTGTAGGAAATTAATTTTGAGCATTATTATGTTTTATTCATATTTCTTGCAAATGATTAAAATTGAAAAAGTGGGGAATTAAAGGCAAAATTTAAATATTAATATTTTCCTTGCAGCGATGCTATATCAGTGATAACTTTGAAACAAATTAGAACTGAAAAAATATTAGTATTTTATTACTAGATTAAACACGGTGCTTTCAAATATTATACATTAAGATCTTCTATTTTAAAGTATTTTTAGCTTTTCTCTACCTACTCTTTTATTACCAATTTTAAACATTTATTGATTTCCTTAGAGAACACGAACAAATGAAAAGAAAAAAATACTACAAGATTTTGAAGAAATTAAATGCAAGCAGATATAAGATATTCTGGCCTAAAATGTAAAAAGCATTTTAAAAAATATTGAAAAATTTTAAAAATAGACTATTATATGCAAAAAATAGCATGAAGTTCTTTAAAAATAAACAAAAAGGAACTTTTATCGCAATTGCGAAATACAATAGATGACTGAAATTAAACAGTTATTAAACGAAATACAGAATACAGGATGTATATAAAAAATAAAGACAAAAATATTAAACTCTGAAAGATGGGAATGAATAATTTTTGTTTATATTAAGACGAGGAAAATAAAAAAGTTCTCACACTTGACACTTTGAAAAATGTATAACGTTTCTTTAAAAATTTTGATTTTTGGAAATAGAATGAGAGAATAAATCACAAGAGTTCATGTAAGGGCTGGGTGCTGAAATTTTAACAGATGTTTTGTATTGATAACAAAATATTTTGGAAGCAAAGAAATGTTATTCAAAATATTCTATTATTGAACTTATTGTAAACAGGCATGCAATTCTTTTGACTTTTTTTATCTTCTTATAAAGCCTAATTACAAAGAAAAAATATTAATTCTCATTAAAAAAAAAAACAAGATAAAGTCTAAAATTGAAATAAAATCTACAAAGTGCTCTCGCGGATACAGGTAATTAAATAATATATAAATACATTTGTAATAACTCATATTTTTTATTTTAATTAAACATTGATAATTAATTTTGACCATGTAGGAAAAATTATGTAATCTTAATGTATTTATAAGACATTTCACATAATTATTTTATTGTAATTAATGTAAACAGTTTTCTAAAAAGTATATAAAATGTTTCTTTAATTTTAGTGTAAAAGAGACAGATTATTCTCCCTGCATGTCTGATTACATCATCAACGAGGAATTCCTGCGTCATTTTTGGAGAGCATTTGAAGTAGCTCTTTCCTTCCTCCACCCTTGTTCTAAGCCCCCGGGGGTAATTTGATGTAGCTACTGTTAAAGGAGACGGGCTACGGGAAAACAGAAACGACTCTTTTTTTTTCTTTTTTTTTTCTTTTGGCGTTAGTATATTTATTTTCGTGAACTATTACGCCAAAATTGGTAAACTCAAGTTGCGTAGGAAATTGATTGACAATCAATTTTAACCAATAGTAAGTACTATGTGAATACTCCCTCCATAGACTTTGAGAACTATCGAGTGCGGGAAATAGAATTTGCTAACATCTATATTTGGATAAGATCTATATAACATTTAGACTCTCGTCGAAAAAATTTGCTCTCGTCGAATTCACGGATGAGAAAAATGTCCTTTTTGTTGTACCAACAACTTGGCTTTTCAGATCAGAAATCTAACAAGAAAAGATGCCAAGCCATTGGAAACTTGGGAAAAATTTAAGGTGAAAGTTGTTTACCAATCATGTAAGTTCAGACATTACTATCATTTTTAATATCGAACTTTAATATATGTAAAATAATTTTTTGTTTTAAACTTAGAAATATCTGTAATTTTATAACTTGAAAAAAATATTTTTCTGATCAGCTTATAAAAGGTTATAATACTCGATTCCTTTTAATTTTTGAGATTGTATAATATTATTTTGTTCTAAAGCGTGCACATCAACTTACTCTTGTGTGTACCAGCAATTAAATAGTGAGAGACATTTTTCTTTCAAGCAGAAAAAATGTACATTGATAAATAGATTCATAAAAGGACAACAATAAGTAATTTAAATTGCTGAAATGTATGTTTTGTATGATTTATATAATGAATATGTATAGATAAATAGGAAAGCAATTGTGCTAAGACATATTTTCATAAAAGCATTTTAATTTATTGTCATTTTTAATATAATAGTGATAAAAGTGTTCTATTAATAGCAATTTCTTTCTCACATTTGATAAATTATAATAGGATAATAATTTTAAGTATTTAATTTTAGCAAACTATGAAAAGATTTAGTAAAATGTTAAAAATATTACTTTAAAAAATCTTGACTTTTTAGTGTGTACAATATATGTATTACACATTATGAAACCTCAAAATGTTATCTAAGATTTTAATAATTAATTATATAGTAATTCTATGAAAACTACTACATAATTTAATTTATATCAGTAAAAATGTTTATTTTTTCAAAATATGATGAGTCAATATATTACAATAAATATGAATTAAAAATTTGTTTTAGTATACTAAAATTTAAACGCATTGAAGCCAAAAATATTTTCAGCATTTAATTCCATATTTTAAATTAAATCTATGTATTTAAAGTTTAAATTTTCTAAAAAGTTTAATCAGGTAAAATAAATAAATGTAGCTAAAAAAGTATTTTAGGTTAATTAAACTTACAACTATCTAGATATAAATATTATCCATAGGTAATATATAAATATTATCCATAGGTATTATCCATACTAAATTAAAGCAAAGTACTGTAAAACTTATCTGCTTTATTATGCTTGTATTAAGAATTCCAGATTTTTAAAGTTTACATGACAATTTTATTGACGTACTCAATTTGACCTGTTTTAACATTAAGATACACCACTAGTTTTAACATTAAGAGGAGAATCAAAACCATGAACAGTAACAGTTGAATTCATGACTAGTTCATATAACTATTCAAATGATTGGCTTGTTATATGTTCGTTGTAAATTTAAGTCCATGTTATTATTTTAAATGTAAAAATAATTATTTTAGGTTCTTTTTATTTTTAAATATAATATTTTGAAATAATAATTTACTTGATATTCATGTATATTTTCGTATTAAACTCTTTTAGCAATGAATTGAAGCTTATAGAATTATTATTAAAAAAAATAAATAAAAGTAACTGCCAAATCTAATAGAATATAAATAATTTTATTGCAAATTTTTTAATAAAAATGAACAGTAATATTTAGCTAACTGCATTATCAGTTTACTACATTAAGAACTGGATATTCATTATTTGTATAGTTGTTTTAATATATAAAATTAAATATAATTGTGTGTGTGAAATAATTATGCAAAAATAAATATTATAAATCAAAATTAAAAAGATTCCAATTATGAGTCTTATAGAGGAAACTAACTGTTTGTGTCATTTTACTTCCCCTCTTTTTTCTTAATATTAACTTCTGGAATTTTTATTAAACATAAAAGTTTTATTTTTGTAATGTAGTTACATATAAAATAATTTTATTACATTTTATTTTTCTCTTAAAATACTACAATCTGTTGAATTGTAAGAACTGCTGCTTGTACATGTTATAATGGAAGGAAATATAGTCAAAATTTAAGCAAATAGTGAGAAATTAGAATATTAAAACATTTCTTTCATGTTAAAAGAAAATATAATGAAAAATATTTATGACTGAAATTTAAAGCAGTATACGTTTAAACATATCCATCAATATAATGTAAAAAGATAATTTTCAAACTTACATAAACATGAAATTCTCAATTTAAAAAATGCTATCAATAAATATGGATCAAATAAAAAATAATAATTTACTGTAAAAATTATCCTTATTAAAGTTCCTTCTTTTCTGTAATTAAAATTTTTCTATTTTTTTTAAATAATTCAGAAGTTATTTTTTAAAGATTACAAAAAGTAATTTGAATTTATCACTCTTGTTAATTGAATTGTGTTTTTATTTTCAGTAAGTGTTCGACAACAAAGAGAATATTCAAACATTTCCCAGCACAAAATAGAAGAAATTGGCTGCGAAATGCTTCAGATCGGGAAGGAGGAAGGAATAAAAGAAGAAAACTTTTAAATTGAAAGCTGTAAATAAATAATAAGAATTCATTCATAAGAGAAAATAAAAAAATATTTTACACTATAAAAATATTCTTATTCTAAACCATTATTAATAAAAAAATTTTATGTGACATAATATATGCTATTTAATCTAAAAAAAATTCAGTAATAAATCATTGAAACAAATGTCTTAAAATAATTAAGCTAGAATTTTATGTATATTTAAATGCTCAAAATTTAGCAATCGATTGAAAATTGCTTATAGAAATATTAAAAAAAAGAAGTAACCATTTAAAAAAATAATCTCAAGAAATCAAAATAAAATTATTATAAATAATGTATAATTTCAAAAATAATATGAACAAAGTAAAAATTGATTTTAAATAACATTTCTATAAATAAATTCTTGAGAAAACAATATTTTAAAAATAAATCTCATAAAATATGAAAATCCATTTCAGATTAATGAAATTATTAAAATTTAATAAAAAGGAGTTGTAATATTTGGGGGTTATTAATTTATTTCAAGTTTAATAATAAACTGTAATATGTGGGGGTATTATCTGCTCATTATGGTGAGAGTTGGACATTCATTTTTTAAATTGTTTTAGTTTATATATAATTTTTTATGAAATAAATGTGCATTTAATGTCACTTGCTAATTTAGGAGGAAAACTGCTTTTCTAACCAAAACAGATTCAGTTTTAATTTAATGGAATATTATCTTCACAATATATAAACTATAAGCAGATAAAAATGAATAAATATTTCATTTTTATTTGTAGAAACAAAGTATAAGTTATAACTGGCTCAACGTCGGTAAAAGCGGCCACTGATGGCCAAACGTCACGGGGCCAATGAATAACCGTGTACGGCAATTACATGGGCCACACGCGGC
>JAPDSC010019862.1:201280-213060 GCA_026290005.1 Latrodectus geometricus | reverse complement strand
GGTTCCAGTTTATTTCCACAGGCTTATCCGATAACCTTAATTCGTTAAATTTTGCAGCAGCTGAATTCTTGAATCTGACATAAGGAAGCCAAAGTGATAAATCTTCCACTACTACCTTGTAGTCCTTATTTTGCTCATCTGTATACAGCATATTCTGACTGTGATTTCTTTGAAACTCAAACTTGACTTGGAACCCTGTGATGACCTTTTTGTATTCATTGAAGAAATCAAATACGTATTTTAAGGGTATCCATATAGTGACAATTTTGCTATTTTGAGTAAGTTTGCATCGTTCTTTGAATCCTTGATTAAATTCGTCGTTCGTTCCTAATTTTTCAAAAAATTCAGTTATTTTAGTTGCGTCTACCAAAGTCCCATCATACTTCAAGGGTTTTCTGTCCGCTGTATCTGACGTATCTACGTAGAAGAGCATATTGGTAGCTTCCGAAGTAGAATAGTCCGGAGTGAAGTGAATTAGACCTAACACATGTCGCATGAGAGCAGAATAATTAATGTTGGTTTCGATTTCAGTGTTTCCTAATGTAAACCTGTTAGCGTTTATTAAACCTCCTCCATTCACGAGAGCTACATTATCATCCGCTATTGCAGTTCCATTACTGTTAACAATTTTTAGCTTTTGCTGTAAATATCCGTTAGAATATAAGATATTGGAGTTAGTGTCTTGTATAAAGAAATGGTAAGTGGCATTCTCAGTAGAACTATCGCTATTTTCATGCCTCACTTCTCTATACTCGAGACTTTCGATGTCATCATCGTAATAATAATCGGTGTTGTTCAAATCAAATATTTTATTCATTTCGTTCATTTATTATAAAAACAATTTTTTTTGTTACTCTTGAGACACTTCTTAATTTAATAGCTATTCTGCTATTAAATCAAATCTAAAGAAACTTCAGTCCAGCACCATGTTTTTTCTTCTTTGAAAATATCTCATTCAACTTATCATGGACAAACTGTTTGGCTTTACCTTCTAATGCACTTGGTTGCATTAACATAAGGGCATCTGAAAAGAACCCTCTCCCTTGTATCTTCTTACTCTTCCTTTGAAGTCTATGCTTATTCATTTCTTTATTTAGAGGGCAATAAAATTGTATTGTACTTCTTGCTTATTGAGGGGAATTAAATCACCTCTATGATTCGTTATTCTCATTCTGATTCTGTGAACACTCTCCATCCGAACAGGAAAGAACAGAGGTTTTTTAAATGACTTTATGATTTGACTGCCTGGACGATTAACATTCGTAAAGGAATAGATTACGTTTGAGGAGTGAAAGCCGTTGATGTATGCTCCCTCCGCGACATCGCAATGTATATAAATGTTATCATTCCCACCAGATAAGTCGGCAATATACTTTCCAATTTGTTCAGACTCTTCATATATTTCAGGTTCGAAACCTAGCAGTTTATGCAGGTTTTTGCATTTTGTTAAATCGATCTTATACCCGTCTTTTAA
Source organism: Latrodectus geometricus (assembly GCA_026290005.1). NCBI lineage: Eukaryota > Metazoa > Arthropoda > Arachnida > Araneae > Theridiidae > Latrodectus > Latrodectus geometricus. The sequence goes on along the minus strand of JAPDSC010019862.1, from coordinate 211,586 downwards.
CTTGATGGCTATTCTTTGCCGTTCCTCAACTATACCAAATAGAATTGGCGGATCATCCCCAAAAAATTTCAGCATGTAACGGTTCAACCCCTTAACAGTATAATTTCCATCCGGTAGAGACAGCTCTAACCACTGATGGTCATCATAATATGAAAAGGTCTCATCTTTGATATTATCCCAAGAAACGTACATTGAAAAGGACTGAAGAGCAATCTGCTTAAACCTAAATGGTCTGGAATATTCAATTGTAAAGTCTTCTGACTTTTCAGAGTTTTTCGAATCTAATATTAATAACACCATTTATTTATAGAGAACATTTATTTCATTATGGTCACTAGGTTCTTGGGTAAAAGAATACAAGACATCTTCAACGGACTTACCTTTGTTTCTTTCACTAATATATTTCATACAAAAGTAACCACATTTGACAGAGGCAGGGTGTTGTAAAAAGCTTGAGTTATAACCTATTTTTTTTCCGGAACTTTGCAGATATTTCTTAATACTCGTAGGAATTTTGTAAACATGTTCGCCAAAAGGATCAAAGAACTCCACGAAATTGTTATTAGGGTCGTTATAGTAACATACCCAGTGTGTACCAGGTCCTGTTGCTATGTCCAAATTAATAATGCCGTTCTCGAAGCACCTCATCTTTTTAGGTAACAGATCCGAAGTGAAGACACCCCTAAACCCTTTTTCTTGCTTCATATTGTCTTCAATTACTTCGTTGGATATTCCCAGTTTTGATAGACTCCCTTTCCACGGGGTTTTTTTTGAGCACAACCCGATCCGGAAATTTTATCCAAAGCTTTCTTTGCTCCCCATCCAGCTGCCCCACTTGCGGCACCTAAAGCCAACGCCTTAGCTCCGGCAATTAATGCAGGCAAAAATGGAGCTAGAAAGGGTAGAAAGCCACCTGTTTTCTTGAGTTGTGTCTTGCTAATAGTAATTCTCTTTCCCTTCCCGATTTGAGCTATTTGTGTTGGAGTTAAGTACATGTCATAGTTAGAAGGTTTTGTCCTATCTATTTGTAGTGAAACTTCTTCTCCTTTCTGATATCCAGATTTTAATTTGGCAATCTGATGATCGCTTAAGTGTATTTTGGTTTTGACGTAGTTACTCATTTATTTAATAAGAAATTTTTATAGTATTCTTTTACTTGCTCGTTGGTTAGAGTTCCTTCTCTTAATAACGCATCCAGTAAATCAACGACTTGAGTGTGCAATTTTTTACTCTTGGATCCATTACATATTTTATCGGTGAATCGAGCCAAAATTTCCAGTTTATCTTCCACTCCTTTACCGAGGTATATTTCTTTTCTTTGTAGGTCCCTCAACCGCTCTCGATAATCCTCTAAGGTAATCATATGTTCTCTTAAATAATCAGCTTTAGTTAATAGTTTATCTTCTCTTTCTTCATCCTTTTTGGTCATTCGAGCAATCTGACTCATAACGTTTCCTTTTTGACGAGCCAATTTTAAGTAAGTACTCTTTACTCTATTGATAACTTCCTGCAAAGCATCCTTGGACTCATTGTACAACTTTGAGGGACTTGGAAAATTATTTTTCTCTAAATACTCTACATCCAAATCTTTATCAAAATAGAAGATATTTGGAGTCTCTGGAGTCGCTGGAGGTGGTTCAATCGCAAGAGGAATCTTATTAACAGCATCTTTTATAGCCGTAAAATGTTCCTTTCTAGTAACATCTTGTTGTTGAAGTTTCTCGGTTACAGGCTTGTGAAATTCAGACAACGTTCTCTGCAGACCTAATTTTTGTTCAAGATTTTGTTCGTTGTTCTTTCTAATCTCCGCCTGAATCTTAAACACTTTCAAGTCATTCTTAACTTCTTCTCTTAGCCTCTTATTTCGCTCTTTTTGTAAAGCATTCATTTATTAGTAAGCAAATTATTTTTTACTGGAAGCAAATAGGGTTTTACTGGAAGCAAACTATTTTTTACTTGAAGCAAAAAAGTTTCACATTAAATAAAGATGATTCCAATTGAAGATTATACCGAACCAGAAGAATTAGCTGATGCAAATCAACATTATTTATTACCGAAGCACCCTTTCAGACTTTTGATCGCTGGAGCTTCAGGCACAGGCAAAACGAATTTATTACTGAATTTCATTTATGATTACCTTGAGTTTGATAACTTGTTCATTTGTGCTAAAGACATGTTTGAACCCAAGTACACTAAGCTCAAAGAAAAGTACACAATGTTTGATGGTGTGGATATTAAAGATATATTAGCAAAGTATCCCAAAAAGAAGAAAAAAATTATGCTCGAGTTATTTGATAAATACGGCAAGAAAGGAACCTTATTTTCCTCGGATACAAAAGACTTTATAACAGTGGACGATCTGGACCCATCTTGTAAAAATGTCGTTGTCTTTGATGACTGTGTGACAGACAAAGACCAGAAGAGTATCGAAGATTTCTTCATCCGAGGTAGGAAGAAGAATGCCTCAATCATTTACCTCTCTCAATCCTATTACAGAACGCCTATTGTTATTAGGAGAAATTGCAACTACTTGATATTTTTTAACCTCCAACAGAGGGAGATTCAACAGATCATAAGGGAGGTAGATGGCAATCTAACGAAAGAAGAGTTCAATCGATTGTACAAAAAGTGCATGCAACAACCATATGATTTTTTTATGCTCGATTTAGTGAATCCAGCCTTGAGATATCGGAAAAAATATTTCATCCCTATAAATAAAGATGGAAGAATACTTACGGAAGAAAATTTACGTGTATAGAAAAAGTTACCACCATTATCATAAGATAAAGATTTCACTATCCATTACAAAGTTCCTTTGCAGTTCATTGGGTTTATCCGCTTTTGCGATGGTACCCCTGGCCGCTCTGAGCTTAAGTGCTGGTATAGTTGAAGTTATCGAAAAGTCCATGAATATCGTGGAAAGGAATGAAGAGTATAAGCAGTCTTACAAGTTTTATAAGCAACTGCTGAATTCATTCAAATCAAACGCATTATCAGAAGAAGAGGTGTACAGCAGAGAGGATGATTTCATCAATAATTCAATCTACTTACCCAGAGAAAAATACATGAAACAAACCCAACTGAACGGCTATGAGTATGTGAGTAAATAATTTTTTACATATAAATAAATGAAGAAAGGAAAAGGAGTTATAAACTCTGCAATCAATAATTTACCATTTGAAATGCATCTGCCTGGTCACCAATTTACAGGGCCAGGAACTCAATTGCTCAAAGGTAAAACTAGACTAAACCCTGATTTAACATATAAAGAATGGAGTAAGCCCATTAATAGAGTCGATGAAGCTGCATATAAACATGATGTATGTTACCTAAGAAACAAAGACACCGAAACAAGAAACAAGGTGTGTGACACAAACATGATAAAGGAACTTGAGGATATTCCCAATCCAACTCTCCGGGAAAGGCTAGATAGAGCTGTTGTGAAGCCAATTATCAAAGCAAAGAAGACATTTGGAATGGGTTCAAAAATATACTGCTTAAAATGTAAAACCCACACCGAGACTAAAGACGTGCAGCACACTACCTCAAAAAATGGCAGACCTATGATGAAAGGAATCTGCATGGATTGTGGCTCTAAAAAGAGTCGTTTTTTACCGTTAAAGGGGTGACTGAGGACCCCGAAAAAGTTTATTACGATCCGGAGACTGGATATTGCGGTATAAACGAACTCAGTAGAAAAACAGGTTTAAGTCGAAAAAAAGTCTCAGATTTCTTACATCAACAAGATGTGTACACAAAACACAAACCACTCATCAGTAAGTTTAAAAGAAGGAGAACTTATGTCTCCCACATTGATGATCAATGGCAAGCAGATTTAATGTTTGTCTATAAATTTGCGAGGAGTAAGCATAATGATGGAACTAAATATCTACTAACAGTTATTGACTGCTTCAGTAAATATGCATGGGCCATTCCTATTAAAGACAAATCATCAAGCGAGGTGACTCAAGCATTTAAAAAGATCTTCAAAGAGCGGGTTCCGGAAAGGGTTCAGACGGATAAAGGCCTAGAATTCGTTGGCCATACCACTCAAGAGCTATTTAAAGAGAAAAATATCCAATGGTTCACAACAGAAAATGTTGAGATAAAAGCGGCAATGATTGAAAGGTTTAACCTCACGCTAGGCAATAAAATGAAGCTCTACTTATGTCAAAATAACACTGAAAGATATATAGACGTACTAGACCAATTAGTGAAGAATTACAACAACTCATACCACAGAAGCATAAAGATGACGCCTGTGGAAGCCAGTCTGGATGAAAATAGTGGAGAGGTGTATCGTAACCTGTTTAAAGAAAAGACCATACGCAAACCTAAATTTCAGGTAGGGGATAAAGTAAGAATATCAATATATAAGTCCACCTTCAGAAGAAGTTACCAAGCGACCTTCACGGAAGAGGTATTTATCATTTCCGAAGTGTTAAAGACCGACCCTATCACCTACAGGGTAAAGGACTTAAGTGATGAAGAAGTGAAAGGTACTTTTTATGATAATGAACTGGTAAAATATGATAAGAAAGACAGCGTGTATAAGATTGAAAAAATAATCAGAAAGAAAGGGGACAAATATCTAGTAAAATGGGTAGGCTATCCTGAGACCAGTTGGATCCATAAAAACGATCTTCTATAAATTTATTTTTAATAGCTGTCATGGCTATTAAAAATTGATCAACCATCACTTATTGGGGTCCAGTTTAAAGCTTCGAAAACGGTTCGACAGATTTCTTCATTCTGCTCAAGTGTTTTCTTCATTTTAGGTAACTTAAGTGATACCTTAAAATCTCTTTTCCGCAACAGATGAAATAAAACGTATTCTTTGCTGATTAAGTTTTTTCGCTCTGGAAACAATTCTTCATATTTATGGATAAATTTTAAAAACTCAACCAAAATCTCATCTTCTAAGGGAATATTAAGCCCATTTAACCATTTAGTGAGATTTTTCACTCTGCTTTGACTCCTCTGTTGCATCTTCATCATCAAGTATAACTGCTTTCCATCGATAGGACGATTATTAGGATTGTATCTCAGCTCTTCGTGACATGTCATACACACATAAAATTCATAATCATCTTTGGTTACAAATTTGTGTGCACACTCTTGAGTTGAAGACACTTTGTTGACTTGACCAAAGTGTTTTAATATTTCCATCATTTCGTCTGACATTTATTATTAAAAGTATTCCTTTTAACTTCTTTTAAAGAAATGTGAAAATAAATCTTGACTTTAAGTACCACAGGGTGCTTTGTCGTCTTGAAAAAGTAAAAGTTCACTGTGGAGGCCAGCCTTTACGAGATTAAAGGTGATTCTCTCAACTAACAGGTAATGGTACCATTGAAATTGAATGAACCCCCCTCAATATTTTAAGCATTTAAAGAAACGCATTTAGTATATAAAAGAATGCAAAGTTCAGTTTATCAAAATATTTACACACATTTAGATAACCTTCAAGCCCTGTATTCTAATGCAGGTGGGGAAATGTGTTCATTAGCATATTTATGTGAAAATTTGACACCACTTCTAGAATATCTCGGGAACGATCATTCTAGATTATTCGCTGATGTGAGGACATTTTTCCTTGCTTGCCTTGATCAAATGTATGACATAGTTTTTAGCGAAGAAAACGATGATTTACGAGATGAGGATTTAGAAGATTTAGATGGAGTACTTAGCATACTCGACAAACTAGTTTAGTTTGGATTGCGTTTTCATGGTTGTTAAACCATCAAAATGTCTTTTAAAATTGAATGTACCCCCTCAATATTTTAAGTATTTAAAGAAACGAGATATATATATAAAGATGGAATCTAAAACCGTTCGGCAGTTGCAAGACTACTGTCGGGAACATAATATTCGAGGGTACTCGAAACTTAAGAAGGTGGAACTGATTGAGCTCATTCAAAACCATAGTGGCTTTTCCAGTTTCCATAATGACTTGTTCAGCAAGTCCAAGAAGAAAAGAGAACTTAAAATCAGGTGTTGTGGTAAGTTATATAAAGAATCTAGCATAAATAAGCACTTGCAAACAAAAGCTCATCAAAACTATAAGCCTAAGAAAGCAACCACCTGCCTGGAGCAGGATTTTGATAATATACAGAACCTGCATCACATGACCATTAACCAACTGGGTGAATTTTGTCGGACGCGTGGTATTAGAGGCTATTCCAAATTAGGAAGGAAGGCAGACATCATAGCATACATTGAGAGTGCATTGTTCAACCGTCACTTCGCCTTTGATTCTGACCTGTTTTCAGATACGCGGGAGAGAAGGCTGTATACCACCAAAGAAGTTGAGACGGCATTTAAGTCTCGGTTGAAGACGTACGATATCCCAAACGAACACAATCTGGTGCTTCCCGTAGACTTTCTGAATGATGTTTCATCATTAGTCCGGGGCCTCATCACCAAACATCTGAAAAGGTTGCATGGGCTGAAGGTTAACTTCCAGTTCCTTTGCGACTATGAAAAGGGGAAGGATGACTCACTGATAGAAATGGAGAAGAACTTCAAAACAGAAAATGAAGTCATCTTAGAATCGACCGATTTGGTAGACTATTACAGATCGGTTATCCAAAAATTATTGACAGAGATGGAGGAGTTTGTTGCTAGGGGTTCAGGTTGGACGCTTGTCAGGATTAAAAGCCTTGAGGTGAGGATCAATAAGTACAACCCACTGAGAGGATCATCCTACATTGATCTACCTAAAAGAATTAAAGCTAAAAAAGCAGTCATCAACGTACAAAATGAGGATAATAAATGTTTCCTGTGGGCGATACTTTCTGCACTACATCCAGCTGAAAAAGACGCTCAAAGAGTCAAAAAATATAAACCATATGAAAATGAGCTAAAGTTCGAAGGTATTGAATTCCCAGTGAAGGTGGAGGATAGAATAATTAACAGGTTTGAAAAGTTGAATAATGTATCCGTGAACATATATTCATATGAAGGTAATGACATTTACCCATTGAGAATCACTAAAAATAAGAATGACAAACACATCAACTTGCTGTACATAAAGAATAAGGAAGGAAACAGTCATTACTGTTGGATTAAAGACCTCTCCAAATTGATAAGTGGACAGCTGACTAAACACAACGGAAAGGTATTCACCTGTGAGAGATGTCTGCTGTATTACTACTCCGAAGAGGATCTCCAAGCTCATGAAACGGATTGTAGGAAGAATGCACCAGTTAAGATTGTAATGCCCAAGAAAGACGAATCCCTACGGTTCAAAAACTACCAAAGGTCTTTACGATTACCCTTTGTGATGTACGGAGACTTCGAGTGCTTGACAAACAAGATAGACACCTGTTGCCTCCCAAAAGATAGATCTTTTTTGCATAAATATCAAAAACACGAGCCTATGAGCTTCACTATCTACATCAAATATAAACATGCAGACTATAAGACACCAATCACGTACAGAGGACCCGATGCCACCAAAGTGTTCTTTGAGACAGTGAAGTCTGAGGCGCTAGCGATAAAGAACATTTATGATAAGAAGCAACCCATTAAAATGACCACCGATGATGAAGAACATTTTCATAGGACTCATGTTTGCCACATCTGTGACAGAGATATCAGGAAGAAACCTTCCCCTTATTCACCCAAGGATGAACCAGACTTTCGAAAAGTCAGAGATCATGACCATCTTCTTGATCCGGCGAAATGTGAATCGAACTACAGAGGACCTGCTCACAATCTCTGTAACCTAAAGTACCAAGAGCCTTCGTTCATTCCGGTGTTTATCCACAACCTATGATGCCCATCTCTTCATAAAGGAGCTTGGTGGGGAGAAAGGAGACATTGATGTTATTCCAAACAATGAGGAGAGGTACATTTCATTCAGTAAGGAGGTCGGGGCGAGGATGGTAGAAGTTAACGATGGGGAACAAGTTAAGGTACCTGGTATAAAGTTGAGGTTTGTCGACTCGTTCAAGTTCATGGCCGCTAGCATCGATAGTCTTGCGAAGAACGTAAAGGAATTTAGGGAGACAGCTAAGTACTTCCCCAAGGATAAGCTAGATCTCGTCACCCGAAAAGGTGTCTACCCGTACGATTACATGGACTCGTGGGGCAAATGCGAAGAAACCAAGCTGCCTCCACAGGAAGACTTTTACAACCAATTGAATGAGTCGCACATAAAGGATGAGGACTACGAGCATGCCAAAAGGGTATGGCAGGCCTTCAACATTAAGACATTGGGTGAATATTCCGATTTATATGTGAAGACTGATGTACTCATCCTAGCTGACATCATGGAACACTTTAGAGATGTCTGTCTAAAGACCTATAAATTGGATCCTGCATGGTACTTCACTGCGCCCGGACTCTCGTGGGACGCCATGCTCAAAACCACAGAGGTCGAGCTAGAGTTGTTGACAGACTATGACATGATACTCATGCTAGAAAAGGGGACCAGAGGGGGCATCTCTCAGTGTTGTAACCGATATGGGAAGGCGAACAACAAGTACATGAAGGACTATGACGAGAACAAGAAGTCTAACTATCTGATGTACCTTGACGCCAATAACCTTTACGGATGGGCCATGAGTCAATACCTACCGCATGGTGGCTTCAAGTGGAGCACTGTGTCAGATGTGACCCAAGTAGCGGATGACTCAGATTTAGGATACATCGTAGACTGCGACCTACAGTACCCGACCCATCTGCACAACATCCATTCAGACCTACCTCTAGCACCTGAGAGCAGGATACCTGATGGCTCAAAACAGCCAAAACTACTGACAACCCTCTATGACAAAGAGCATTATGTGGTTCATTACAGGGTTTTGAAGCAACTGTTGCAGTTGGGGATGAAGATAAAAAAGGTGCACAAAGTGTTGGAGTTTCAGCAGTCTCCCTGGCTGAAGAGGTACATAGACCTGAACACTGAAATGAGGACCAAGGCAACCAATGACTTTGAGAAAGACTTCTTTAAACTTATGAACAACTCGGTCTTTGGCAAGACGATGGAAAATATCAGGAAGCGACTCGACATTAGACTAGTATGTGATCCCCTGAAAGCGGAGAAGTTAATTGCTAAGCCCAACTTCAAGGGGAGGACCATTTTCGACGAAAGATTAGCCGCCGTTCACATGAACAAGACAAAAGTGTTCTTTAATAAGCCAATATACGTCGGCATGAGTATATTAGATCTATCGAAGCATCTGATGTACGACTTCCATTATAATGTTATGAAGCCTAAATATGGGGACGATATCAAGCTATTGTACATGGACACTGACAGTTACATCTACGATATACAGACCGAGGACTTTTATGCGGATATGAAAGAAATGATTGACTACTTTGATACATCAGATTATCCAGAAAACAATAAGTTTGGAATGCCTCGAGTAAATAAAAAGGTCTTGGGGAAGATGAAAGATGAAAATGCGGGAAAGATCTTGGAAGAGTTCGTTGGCTTAAGATCTAAGATGTATGCTTGTAAAACTGAAAAAGAGTTAATTAAAAAGTCAAAGGGTGTTAAGAAATGTGTAGTGAAAAATAGGATATCTTTCGAGGATTACAAAAGCTGTTTGTTCTCACAGGAACTACAGTATAGGACCATGAATCTTATCAGAAGCACAAAACATCAGCTTCACTCTATACTAGTAAATAAGATTGCCCTCTCCGGGAAGGATGACAAGCGACACATATTACCGGATGGTATTAACACTTTAGCCCTCGGTCACTGCACAATAACAAATGAAGAATAAAGTGTAATGATGAACCATGTGGGAAATATATTTTTTTTAATAGTTTTCGAACTATTAAAAGATAAAGACTTGGGATTCTTCCTTCTATTTTACATTCATAAAACAATTGTTTCCTTCAGCTCTCATCAAGACTCTCAATTATTTTTTGAAACTTATCTTCTAAGTTTCCTAAGCGTTCCATGAATTCTCTCGTTTCAGATGGGGTTATTGATGAAAGTATCATCGATTGAAGCTTCTGAAGTTCTGCTCGAAAGCTATAAATTAATGTGATGCGAGTGCATACCTTAATCAAATGGGTTTCCTTTTTATTCATTTCCATTTCTTTGTTTATATATTTGTTGTCTTTAAATACTTAAAATACCTCTCTTCTTGCGAAGTTCTGAGAAAAAGGGGTGCTCGCCGAAGGGGGTACCCTTCCGGGTCAGTGACTTTTTGCATGCGGGTTCAGTTTTTTTTTAATGGTTGGCTCTGACCCCATTGTTCTTTAAAGGTGGTGGAAATTTAATGGAGGGGTTGGGGACCATTGTTTTTAAAAGTGGGTGGAAATTTAATGGAGGGGTTGGAGG
>JAPDSC010019862.1:182670-201270 GCA_026290005.1 Latrodectus geometricus | reverse complement strand
GGTGGCTTTCACACCATTGTTTTTAAAAGTGGGTGGAAATTTAATGGGTGTGCTTTATGGTCTAAAGGTCACTGCGCCAGCTCTCTCATATGCACACTACTTGTGTATACAACTTAATTGCACATTTAATATTGATTATGAAATACCAATATAAGAAAATTGAGATTCCATCCCAAATTCAAATTATTAAGAACTCATTGATCCAATTATTTTAAAAGATATTTCAAAATCTATTCTTTATGAAAATGAGTTTTACTAGAAAATAAAAATCTGAATATATAACTTTATCTGAAATATTGTTTCTCGCAAATGTAATGGAAGTTTTTTTCTTCTGTTATATTTTCAAAAGAAAAGGGACTACTTTGAAATAAATCTAGGTGGGAGTATGAGATAGAAAAACAGAATAGATTTGAAATTGATGCTGCGATTTCAAAATATTCCTCGGTGGCATCTAAATTTTATGTGAGTTATATGATATTGTAGGTAAGAAGGTGCTTCGATGAAACTCAAAGCATGCTGTCTTGTTTTGAAATCGATTCACAGAAGACGAAGAATAAGAAAATCAGAATACATTTCTTCCAATGTATAAGTCACAAAGTAAATATATCCCGTCTCTACAAAATTAGATAAAACTATATTCCTATATTTAAAATATATAAAGTTATAAGACATGCTGAACATGCAGATTTCTTTTAGAAATTAATGAGATTGATTTACTGAAATGGTAAAAAATAGCATTTTATTTTAATTCCATTTTCCAATGCCAAAACAGTTTTAACTAATTAAGCTGTATATTTAATTAGAATTTCTATTTATAGTTTATTAGACTTTTGTTGACAAATCAATAATTCATTAGAAGTTCAAGAATTTTTTCAATTTTTATTCTGATGAACATATACTTCATATTTCGAACATTGTGGAGTTTTTTTGTATCGAATTGTTCAGACAAAAATCAATAGGTGTATAGATTTATTGCTATATACACTGGATAAATACAATGTATCTAATATTGTGAATATCGTATGGAAGACAATGTACATTGATGAATAAAATACACTTTATTTTGGGGTTTACTTTAAATAAAATACCAACATAAGTTTAATTATCATTAATTAAAAATATATTTATGTAAAATTTAATAAAACGATTAGCTTTAGACAGTTCGAAAATACCTATCATGTATTGATTGATTAAGGATTTAATTTAATCACTTGTATTATTAATTATATTATTGATGCATTTGGTAAGTAAAGAAATCTGATGCAAGCAAACACATTATGCGATTTTTCACATATAAGATACATGGTTAATTTTAAAAAGTTTATTTTATTCTAAACAGTTGAAACAAATCAATTATTTTTATGTGAAAATTGGAAAATGCATTATTTTTTAGTGGATGCTTTAAAATTTATAAATGTAATGAATAAGTTTTCTTTCTTTTTTTACTATTTACAATTGCACTTATTTATAGACTTCAAACTTTTTGTTGATTTGACTAAGTATTTTTTTGTTGAAATAAAACGAAAATAAACTGATATAAAAATTTTTCATGTATATTTCAATTGAAAGAAGACTTGGCTCATTACCAATATGCATTTTCAAATGAAATAATATTTATAAAATTCCTAAAAGCATTCCTATTTTATATTACATTTAAATTTATTCCACGAAATGAATAATAACCTTTTAAAAAACTGAATATTTTTTCAATAAGTTTTAAAATTTTAAATGAATTTTAGCTAAGTGCGTTTTATTATTCATTGATGCAAACTGAAAAATAAAATTTGGACCGCATGTCTATAATTATTTGGCCAAATTATTTTTACAACAATAAGTTATATCACACCTGTATGAAAAGAAAAGCCTATTCTTTTTTGGTTATTTATTGTTTTTTTCAATTTTTAATTCGATTGATGAATCTCAATTATTAGAATTTTCACCAGGCAGCAAAGTTTAAATATTGATTGAAAAATATTTTATTTATGCATCAACAGTATACATATACATACATACGTATATGTATATATGTAAAAGAAAAATAAACATAAATGAAAATAAATTATTATTATCATATTTCCTTCTAGAATAGGTTATTATGCAATATTTATACTTTACGAAATTTCTAAAACTACTTATTTTTATTTGAGATATAAATTTAGAATATGCAAAAAAATTGGGTACGTTTTTTCTAGAAAACTTAAATCATAAAAAGACATCCATTGCTTTTTTTAGAAAAAGAATTTCCAAATTTTAAGAGGAAATAGGTTAAATTATAATAAGCAGATAATTAAAATGAATTTGCAGTTGATAAACTATGTTTAGATCACGCTTCTAGTATTGGATTAAAACTTTAAAAAACCCAAAAAAATGTTCTAAAGAAAAAAAAAAAAAAAAAAAAAAAAACTAACTGAATCCTTTAATTAAGAGTTAACTATGGTTGAAGTTAAACAAAATTATTTTTAACTAACAATTTAAATTAACAAAATCTTGGAAAAGTTATTTCTACAGAAGCACAAATATCACTTTTTATCACAATAATTTACTTATCATTTTAAATCCAAACCTTTGGACACTGACATTTTAACATAAAATTCAGGGAAGAAAAAATTCCTTGGAAATTTTGAATTTGACTTTGTAATAAGAGTATGTTTATTTTTCTAAATGTTACTTAAGTTACTAGTAAGTTTATAAGAGGTTATTGATTTTTATTTTCCTGAAAAATAAATGAATTACTTTACTTGGAGAAAATAATGGTATGTGATGTATTGTTGACGTAAATCAAAATAAGACTAGATACAGGAAAATTTGCGAAAAATATGACTTTAAGATGTAAGTTTATATGATTTTAATCATTTACAAAATTTATTAAGAAGATGCTGAATATAGAATTCAGTAGTTTTGAAAAGGAAATTAAATCCCATTTTATCTCTCCTCAATTGTAGTTCTTGAATGTAGAAAAATGTCATATGTATATCAAAATAGTTTATCCTTAAATTTCATTATATAATACGTATATATTATTTTAAAAAATGACTTCAAGTTTTCAAAGGATTTATATTTAATGATTAAAATGGCAGAAAACTCAAAATGTTTCTGGTAAAATATGATACATCAAATAAGGAATATAGTTCAGATTAATTTGTTTTCAGTTTGATTTACACTATTCATAAATTACTGTGATTTTTCATAACCCAGCGAATAGAATGATTTTAAACCGAAGATTACATATCATGTTTTGTTTAACAATATTATTTATTTAGCTATTCTTTGGTTATATGTTGGCGCAGCTTGTCCTTATTGGACTTTGCATCATAAAACCCAACCCAACCCTTTGGTTATATGAATTATTTTAAAATTTTTTATACAGAATATGTAATTTTAAAATTTCCGTAAGCAATTTTTAAATTAAAAACCTTTGATCTCATAGTTATGGCTACGTTAAAGTAGAGGCTTAATCATAAAGATCTTGTATGTTTTTACAAACATATTTATAGATTACTTCAAAATGCTTATACATAAAATCTAAAGGCACTTTACACATTTTTTAAAATCATTTTTTCAATTATTTTAGTTTTTATATGTAAATATAAATGGTGTAATGTTTAAATAAGCAAATTTATAAATATTAGCGTGAAGAAACTATGTGCATACTAATATGCAATAAAATAAAGAAGCTTTATTTACATTTAATTTTAAATTTACTCGTGTCAATAGATTTTTATATTTTTGAACTAATTGTTAACGGATTTTTAAATTAATTTTGAACAATGGTATTATATTCGTTTTTCACTCACATAAAGATTTTTATTTCAACTAAAAGGTTCATATATTTAAAAATTTGTTATTATTATATTTATATACTCAAGAATGTGAATAGGTTTCAATTTATCAAATTATTGACATAAATTTATAAAGAGTTAATAAATTAACAATATTTAAATATCATATTTATTTAACATTTTATTCAAGCTTCAAGATAATGGATTGTTGATTGATTTAAGACATAAAAATATGATAAGTTTACTTAGCAATAAACATATTTTGCTTAATAAAACTGAAATGGATGTAAAAAATGCGAAACAAATGAAAACACTAGAAGAGTCTTATTTACTAGACATAATATTTTCGTACATTGAAGCAAAAGGATATTAATGACCTTTATTTGATAGTCATGGACTAATATTCACAAATAAGATGAAAAATGAATTGAATTACATTTTGGACTCTTTCCAGAGCATACAAGAACCAAAATGCCTTCAGCCTCTTTCAGAGTTTATAATATTTTTTAAGATCAGGTTTGAAAGAAAAATTCAAAATGTGATAATGACAAAAAGAAAAACCATTAGTTCATCTTGCAATTGGGTCTTTTTACGAAATACAAAGAATTCTAATATCTGAATAGAATATGAGAGACATAAATACTCCAATTCTTTAGTTTCTTTATTTTGTAGCAATAAAAAATATCTAAAGAATTTTATTTCATAATTACACTTCACTAGCTATTATCTGAAAAGAATTAATGAATAAGCTTATGTGTTTATATTGATAAATCATTCTTCCTTTGTGAAGCATTCAAGACTAGCTATCATCAACATAATTTGTCAGTAAAAATAATTTTTATTAATGGTTATTTTTTGCTTTTATTAGCCGTAAGTAATTCTTTTTCTTAATGAATGCAGATACAGTAAGCATAAAAGAATTATTAATAATTTAAATTTTATTTAAGGAGAAATTATAAAACATTATATCAAAAAATTCATCAGTTGGAATCTTTTTTAATTTATTAAACAAAATTTGTCGAGGAAGCCTTTGATTTTATTAAAATGCCATATAAAATATGTCAATTTCTTTGCTTTCCTTTTTAGCTTAAGTAAATTATTTTTTTATATACATTAGAGAAACCGCACACAAAACATTAATCACTGTTATGTTTTAACATCATAAATATTAATATAGGAAAAGTTTAAGGAATATTCATTAATTAAATACTTTGAAATTATTACTATATATATTAATATTGATGAATTTTCAAACAAATAATGTAAATAAATTTCCATTTGATATATTTTTTAATATTAAAATGTAAAAATAGTTTTTTCTTGCTATATCACTGGTAATTTAAATTGCTATACCAAGGAGAAATACATACGTTCATTAGAATGAATTAAATCTACTTATCATGTTATACATTTACAGTTTTCTCCCTTTTTACAAGTACTGGTTTGGAGATGTGATCAAATCTGAAAAGAGCTTAGAAATACAAAGATTACAAAATTAAAGTTACTGAGCATTAGGGGCATCGTAGTTGGCAATTATTGTAATCCGGATGGAGGTTAAATTGAACTAATCTTACGAAATAGGTCCACAATATGGCAGAGACTAGTTGATCTCTAGAGAACCTACGACCTGGTGAGTCTCTAGAGAACACATGACCAGGTATCTTTAATTTATGATAATTCTGAAAAATATTCTTAACGAATATCTGTGCATCAAGGAAAGTTAGAACAAATAGTGCAACATAGGGTTTTACATAAATTTGTTAAATAATCGTATGTAACTAATCACACGAAAGTATTGAAATCCATAAATATCAACTTTTTAAAATGAAATGGTGCCTAGTCATATAACAGGAAATACTTAAGCTGGATAAACTTGATAATTTCTGAGAATATTTAGTTTTTGTATTCAGAACAGAGATTCATTGAGAAATATAATGGATTATATTTTTAAATTTAGGATCAATGTTAAGAGTAATACTACTTTTTTCATTTTTTTCAAATTCAACCAAAGTTGCTTATTGTATAGACCCTGATCATCAAGTATCGTCAGTATGTTATGTTTATGATTATCTTTTTACTCTTTAGTTAAGCATCTACTTCTAGATATGTTATGAGATTTATTTAATTATTGCACTAAAATTTTAAGAATTTATTAGCGTAGATTTTAAAAGCCTGTAGACGATGACGCCTTAGTTGGATAGAGATTCTTTCTCACTATTAGAAGATAATGAGTTCTAAACCCAACTTAGCCGAATATCCATCGAATTTTCTAAAAGCTGCTGCAGCACATTAAATAGGTTGTTGTCGTAATGTCCTCCAAGTGAAACATTACTTCAAGGGATTGCAGGTCAATATTGGAAGGTTTTTTTGGTCCCTGCTTCTAAAGCATGAAGATTCTCACCTGGATGCTTCCAACTAATTCTTAGACTCAAACTCACTGCTAAGTGCAGAGAAGCATGTTGTTGCAGCAAAATACCTGTATGCCATTTAAAATATTTTTCATTAAATAATAAATTCCATTTTTATATTAGTCTTAAGATTCTTCCGAGCACAAGTAGTATTGTTTCAGAAGGGTAAAAGCACTAATTAGACCATTATTCACATACAATCAAATCAGACTTTAAACGATTTAAGTAATTTTAACCATGCATTTCTAATGTCTATTTTTTTATGTACCTTGAATTCATTCATTTCATGACAACATGACATGTTTATATTCATGACTTTTTTTTTATTATTTTATGATATTTTTATGGTGCATATATATTAATAACATTTTATTTTAGCATTCAAAATTTTAAACGGCACATTTCCTACAGTAAGGAGGTAAAAGGAAAGGTTAAGATGATATAAAAAATACTCATACATTGCTTACATAATTCTACAATTTTGTATGATTTGTAACTTTGAAAAAAGTGAAATACTCATCAGTAATTATGATATTCCATCGTGTAAACAAAGTAATATGTAATAATGTTAGTTTTGAGATTATAATAGTGTTAAAATTTTAAATAAATTACAAAATATTAAAACAGATTACAGTTACTTGGATTGCAGTTTAAAAAAATTCAAAACTAAGGCTATTTTTTTCATTGTAAAAACATTGTAAAAATGCCAGGAATGCGTTTGCTACTCTGTACACAGTATGGTGTCAAAGACATCTTTAAATAGGGTTGGTAGAATGTTTCGTTTGTCTATTTACGATAAGGGGGTAATATTTCTGAATTTCCTTGGATTCTTTTTTTTTTGAAACACATAACTATGTATTACACATAAAAAATAACCTCTCAAAATTACATGTGGTGACTACAAAATGTTTTTTTAACTTTCATATTAATATATTTTTTAGTAAGTTTAAATTAAAGAATATAATTTCTACAAGAAACATCTAATTCAATTTTCTGATTCTCAAGTATAGATAATTCAAGAATAGATTCATTTTCACAATTAATTGCTCCTTGAATGTGTTTTGATGGCCATTAGTTTTAACATTTTGTAACAAAACACAATTAAATTCTTGTATGTAATATAAAGAAATAATATTTATGTTCCGTTACATCTTCGAAGCATCAGATCAACATCTGATGCTTCGAGAGAGATTCAAGGAATCTGATGTTTTAATGAAATATAGATTATGTGATGAATATTTGCCAATTTCAAAGCATGGAAAACATCAGATAAATTATTTGTTTAACACTCTACAAGATTTTAGGCAAATATATATGAATATGTATACATATGTTTCATTAATATTTGCCTAAATTTGTATTTACTTTCAAAATAAATAAATATACTTCCTATTATATGATTTTTGTTTACATAAAAATATTCATTTCTAAGAATTTAAAGTATGAAATGTGAACACACATATGATAGTATGTTCAAGAAAGAAAAATTTGCTCTTTACGAGGAAATTTAATTATTTTTCAGAAACATATTTAACTCAACATATTCAAAAACATATTGCAATGAAATAATTTTAAGTCAATAGTTTGCTAAGCTACACACACACACACACGCAGAGAGAGAGAGAGAAAGAGAGAGAGAGAGAGTAACAAAAGTCAATGTTGTTAAGAGAAAACAAAATCTCAAACCTGAAAAACTTAAGAATATCGTAGCATAATTTAATAGGAAAGTGATAGGACAAGAAGTTTGGTCGAATATTTATATCTTACATATTAGATGCTTTTCATACTCTTTCAAAAGAATGATGTTAAAGTGAAATAGACTAAACTTCTGCTTTCTGGGAATTTATTTAAATGTAAAGTAACAAAATACATAATTTTGGGTATTTCAGAATTATAATCATGAAAAAATATTTGAATTGCTTGAGTATTTTGTGATATTTACTGAAAAAAATTTTTTTCTTTTCAAAATTTGTGATTTCAAATAATTTGGAGTTATTTTTAATATTTATTTTAACACAATCATATTTTCTTATTATAACTGTTTAATCTCATATTTTGAAGCAAAATCACAATATGTAGGTATTGATATTTTAATACCCAGATATTGAGCTATTTCCAAGGAAGAATTCTTTTCAGTTATCAGAAATTTAAATAAACTCGAAATTTCTTAATAAATAATTATTAATATCTTTCTTTTAATTAATTAAAATGAAATGAATAATATTTATATTTAAATAAGTTCACAATATATTTCAGAACAGTTTGAAACTGCAATCACGTAATTATATAAATAATATGTTTCGATTTTATCTTCCCGAACAAAAATAATCCATATTACAATATTGCTTATTTAGATTAGATTAAACAAGAATTATAAGAACTGTTGTTTATATTGTAATTGCTATAAAATAAAGCTTTTGAAATTACATCAGAATGTAGGGCATAATAAGCGCATCATTCATTCAGAAACAATGGGAAGATTCTCATTACGTAATTGGATATGAAAGGCTTCGAATTTCCTTTATTTCCCAAGAGACACATCTAAAACATAAATAGTGTGATATTCAAAAGAATCAGCTATTTCTGAATATAGGTATCACATTAAATGAATAATAAATAAGTCGTACACTATTAAGAGAATATAAGTCATAAATAATAGCTTAAAGAATGAAATGTAATTCTTGGAAAAATCTTTAATTATGAATACGTTTCAAAACAATAGTTAATAATAGGAGATTTTGAGAATTTTAGATAATATAAAATTGTCTATTTTCTGTTTGAAGTGGAACAGCGTGATGATACTTACGATGACAGTTTATTTTTATCTACACCTAAAAGAAGAGGCTACATTTCATTTTCAAATGAAATAGCTGTAAAAATTAAACTTTTAAGATCATTTTTCTTAGAATTGAGAATTTGCTCTTGGCATAGAAAAGATTAATATAATGTAGGAAAATATTTCAATATTGATCGCTTAATTATTTTTTTTATTGTTCATCGTAAAAAGCTTTTTCAGGACTGATAGATGTTCTTTAGTGTTATAGAAGATGCAAAATTTTCACTGAAAATTAAATTTGAAAATCTTTCATCATGATAAATTATTTGAGCTCCGCTTATTGATAATGTATTTTTACAAAGATTTTTTAGCTCTCAATCTACATTATTTCTATTCTTATTTTTATTTTAAATTTAAAATAGTATTCCATATTCCTTTCTTAGACACACTTAACAGTAATTCTTCAATATAATTAACATAAAGTAATTCTTCAATATAATTAACATAAAGTAATTCTTAAAATAAATTCATAAGAAAGCAATTTAAATTTATTTCGATTTCATAAAAACCAACTGTAGAACTCTTACTTAAACAAATTAAAGATATCATTTAAAAAGATTTTTCAAATTGGATTATTACATTTAGTCTTTAAGAATTATAGCGCAAACATTTATATGTTAATTATTTTGAAAAATACAATCTTTGAGAAGGTTTAAAAAGAAGCATAATTTTTTTTAGTGAAATAAACTTTTGAATATAAATACTAATGAATAAAAATAATATTGATATTAATTCTTTTGCAGCTTTATGATTATCAAGAAATTAAAGAACTCTTTATTCACTAACCAATAGATAATAAATTTGATAATCTTCTTACGGGTATGATAATTAAATCTTTTCACGAATAAAATAATAATTACTATATGTGGAAAGATTGTAAAGAAAGTATATTAAGTTTAAGAAATCGAATATTAATTCTATCTAATATCAGTAAATTTATCATAAATAACCATTATGTATTAAGTAAACATTATTTTAGAATTTATTCTTTTAATGCAGATTTATGAAGTATCAAATTTTTCTATTGGAGTCACAGAAAAATTATGACCTAGGTAATTTTATGGATGAATCACGATTGTTCTGGATAGGGTTGATTGATTGTTTCAAAAATAACTATCTTCAATATAAATATTAATAATTCTACTATAAAAAGATACTTTATGTAAAAGTAAAATAACAGATAAGAATTTTAATTTTTGATTTTTTGTATAAATTTCAAGTTTTAAGTTTTATATTTTATCTTTAAAAGTTGGAAATTAGAATGGTATTAGTTGGTATATTTACTTTTTCACTATTTCTAAGGAAGCATATTGAGGAAGTCTCAATTAATTTTAATATAACAAAGTTAAAAACATACCAAAATAATAAAAGTGAAAATTTAGATACTTAGAAAAATGTATTGTCCAAATTTTGCAATTTTTTTTTACCTTTATGAACAATCCCATAATCTATATCTTCCAATATTTTCATGTTATTTGCAAGAGTTCTATAAAGTTATATGTTAGAGAAAATAGCCAATAGTTTTTTATTTACTCTGGTAAATATGTATATGGAAGTTTACGTATTTGCTCATCCTCAAGATTAGCGGAAATAAATCAAGTCCATGAAACTATGCACCCCGAAGAAGTCCAAAACTAAACGTGGATTGACGGTATGGCCTGCCTGGAGAGGCTCAGGCAAGCAAGAATGTGTTCAGAAGAAGCCTCCTTCTTAAAACACTTGATGCATTCTCCTGAAATCACTTAGATCCCTTAAAGAGCTTCAGAGTAGCTTACGTGATTTAGCATATCATCATTATCGTTTAAAAATATTGACTACGAGTATTCTAAAACCTTTAAATAGGACTTTTTTATAATTCTGATTATACATTTATTAAATATAAAATTTCCCATTTTCTATATTGCCAGTATTTAACTCTATATGTTCTCACAAAAAAATTAATTTTGATTCATTGGAGGAAAGGATTTGTGAAACACCCAATTATAGCTTTTCTTGCTTAGATATGTATTAAACAATTTGGCTTTTACTTTGTTATTTATTTTTGTTACAATATTTAACTTTCAACATATCTTTATTGATTTTATTTTTGCTTCTCTCAGAGAAGCAGTTGAACATTTTTACATTCCAACATAATTGTGGAGACTTTGTTAATCATTTTTTAAGAACAGTCTTTTCAAAACACTAAGTATCCATCTGGGATGCAAACTGAACAGTATATCCACATTTTAGAAAGTTCAAAGCTAATTAGATTAATTTTAAAATAATTTATTGGTTATTATATTTGCGAAATATTTGAGTATTAACTACTTTTCCAGATTTTAAATATATAATTTTACAATAGTCTACAGTGAATGATGTTCTATCAGGTCTTCAAATCTGAGTCTGAACATGTACTTAAAAATAATTACGTTCTTAAAATGGACTTCTGAACAAAGTATTAAAATAAACCATAAATTTTATGAATGCTTTATGTTATTATTTTTGTTAAATAAAGAAATTTATAATTTTTAAGTGCAACTTTTTTGTCATTAACTTTTTCATATTTTTTAAAAGATCAGTTATCACAAAGTGTCAAAGATATTAACATTGTATGAATCAAAGATATTTTTCGTTTTAAATTTCATTTATTAGATTCTTTAATAAATATTTTAAATTCTTATTCTCAAAAATAATGTATTTAGTTCAATTCTTTTCTCTATCAATACATTCAACCTTTTCATAATGAATTTTCAGTTTATAATGAAAAAATTATGTTTCATCTTTCTATAAAAATTATTATTTAAAAGAGATGCTTCTGACGCAAAATCGAGTGTTTGTAAGTAATAAACTATTTAACACTATTCCTAAAAATTAAATTCTTTGTTACAAAAAATTAGTTCATATTTAATTAAAGTATTTACACCGTAAAGAAAGAAAATTTAATGACAAAGCAAATAGTTTTATAAACATTTTTGTTCTTTTCATTTTTAAAAATGAATATAAATGTAATAAACTAACTATAAAATTCTTTAAGATAGAGAAGCTTTTATAAATAAAATAGAGTAAAATTAGATTTAGAACAAGGAAAAATAGTGTAATTGTGTTTTAATTAATTTATTTTACACCGATTACATTTTAAATTTTTTAATTTAAATGTAATCAGAATGTTTATAATTCTAATTTATTCAGTCTTATTTAACTTTCTCCATTATGATAAGTAAATACCCTGCTTTAATTGTCATCTGAAAAGATGAAATTTTCATAAAAATTCACAATAGTATGACAACTTTTTGACATATTAAGCTCTTTTTATTATATAAAAGTAAATTTCTGGTAAGACTTATAGTTTTCAGAATGGTTTTCAATAAACTTTATAAATTTTAAGAAATAAGAAAGGCTTAAGCAAAATCCAGAAATTATAACTTTTGTTGGATTAAAAAACTCATTTTAATTTATTTATTATGATTATGGCTTAAGAAAATTGAAAAAATATTTTTAAATTATCTTTCTTAAACTATCACTAGAGCAACATTATAAGCCATTATAAACTCTAGAATGATTGGATAATAATAATTTTCATGAAATTAGCCAAAAAAGCTAATTAAAGTTTATGTTTAAAAAATATTCTCTTTTATACAATGAATTCACAATTTATAAAATAAAATATTTTCAAAATATTTTTATCAACTAATAACTTACATGAAATAGAAATCCGTATTCATAACTCTTTTATTAAGATCAGACATAAAATTTAATTAAAAACGAAAAATTTTGAAGTATAGTTTTAAAATTATTAATTTTTTCCAATATTTTATTTTGAATAAAATATTCTGATTTATAATAAATTCTGTATTGGTATTGTATTATGAGTATTTTTTAAAATAAGTTGTATATTGGTCTAAAATTCAAAATTTGAACAGAAAACCGAATAGTTAGTTCTCTGGATACAGAGAAATCATTGACTTCCTTATTCTAATCTATGTTATAAAAATATACTATAAACAATATACAAAAATGATTTACTTTTTGTTACCTATTGCATTGCAAATGCTGATGCTTATTTTGCAACTATAGAGGATTTAACTATGATTCTAATAGTGGAACCAGAAGTATCTAGAAAAAAATTGGTTTTTAATATAACTTAAATCGAACATCCTGCTATATTGTAAAAGACATGCAAGAGTGATATTGTTATCATAACAATATTATCTGTTTTAAGACATGATATAAATCTGATCTATAGTTCATAAAAACAAGCAAGCACCACATACTCTTTTTAAAGCCATCTTATTTGTTATGGCATTGCAAGATATATGGTATCACACCTTTGCTTTGGTGAAAAATATGCTTACATGTGTGGTTGTTAAAGTAAAAAGAAAATCGTTGATGTGTTTGCTACTAAACAAAATCAGGAAATATTAATAATAAATATTGTTTCAACATATTTATTTCTCTACAGCATATAAATAAATATGTAAATATACATATTTTTAATTTCCAACAATAATATGTATAAAGGAATAATAATAAGGAATAAAGGATAATCATAATCTTTATACAGGAGTATTTTAATTAAAGGCAAGATACTGTTACTGACTGCAAATACCAAACCATGTATTTTAAATATTAAAATTATATTTTTAACAATAAAAAAGTAGCCTTTGACTTTATAAAATTTCTTTAAATGGTTTGTAAAAAAACAAGTTTTCAGGTTGCAAACTTGTTCTAGAAAATATCGAAAAATTTAAGACCCTTAAATTAATTAGTTTTGACACTAAAATTTATTAATATACTTTTACTTTACGCTACTTAAAAACAAATACATAGTTCTTACTGAAAATGTCTTATAATTCCATAAAATTTCATAATTTTAAAATTTGCATTTTTAAATATCAATATACGATGTACCTTATTTACATAAAATATGTGCCTATATATATATATATATATATATATATATATATATATAAAGTTAAAATAAGCATAAATTATACATTCATTTTTGAAATATAAATAAAATAAAAATCCTATTGATGACAAACGCATTAACTTGGACTACATTAATTTTTTAAGAACTTAGGTTACAATTGAGAAATTTTTTTTTTTAAAAATTCAGAAAAACTTACCAATCTAGTTTTAAAATTCACATAAAAATATCGTATATTATTTAGGACTTTTTCTCTGAACCTAAAATACAGAATGAATTTTTAATGGTTTTAATTACTGAAATTTAAATTAATTTTGTGAATTGAGTACAGTGAGGGAGAAAGAGGAATTTTTTGTTATTTAAACATATTTGTTATGTATGAATTTTTTAACAGTTTTGTTAATTATTTTAAACACAGGAGTGTTTAAAATAATTAATTTTTTCACCATTGTAAATTATTATCATGGCATTTGAAAATAATTTTATTCGTGGAATTTATTCAGAAATCGATATTGAGACTTACAGGATTCTTGTTCCAAAAATTGTTCTTTCAAGTCAAGAAATATTTTTAGATTGCAAAAATGATCATTAAGAACCTAAACTAAAAAATATAAGGGAGAAAACTCTTAAATTTGGTCGTGACTATACTCTTTACGAGCTTGAGAATGAGGCAACTACGTTTATTTTCTATAATCACTTCTAATACTAATGGGCCTTAAGATAAACGTCAAGTAGTTTAAGGCAAACTGCCAAAGGTAGAAATTGAATTAGATCTGTCCATTAGAGGTTTTAAATCTAATTTCGTATGTAGTACACAGATCTTTTCCACAAATGACAATAAATTTCTGTCACTTAAATGCTGCCTTGTGTTTATTTACTTGGTATTTTATCTTATGCTATATGATTGTGATATATGCATCTAACTATATTATATAATTGTAAATTTGTGTCATTTTACAACTTTAGTTTTGCCACTTTACAATTGCTTAAATTATATATTTATATATTGAATTTAATAATTGCAAAATATAATAGCAATTATATAATGTAGATTGAGTTTTGAATTAAAAAGTAGGGGACAAAATGTTTTTTTATTGAAATAAAATTTCAGTTTACTTACCATATATTTAAATTAAAGGCACTAATCTTGATTAGCATAAATTTTATGTTTTTAAATTAAGTACTTTGTCCAGAAAATTTACCTTCAATACTTCAAATTAATTTTATTTAGTCTTTTTTTAAAAAGGTTTGTTAACTACTTAAAAATATTGATGAAAGTAAACGTATTCTTAAAAAATAAAGCAAGATACACTATTTCTTTGTACATATAATAATTTTTTATTAAGTTAAATTTGAACAATCACAAAAAAGTACATTATATGATTGGTAAATTGAAATGACTAATATACTGAATATTGTTAACGAAACCTCATTTTCACATTTTCTTTATGTTTCCTTATATCATAATTATGTAAATTTTGGTACCTTCTCTTTCAAACGTTTCTTATGTTAAAAATTATTTTCGCTGAAATAGCGTTTATTAAAATTATCTAAGAAACTTCTGTTTAAATTATATGTTAAAATTATTAACTACAACTTTAACAAAATTTATTAAGAGTGAAATTATTTTAGTTATATATTGGGTAAAGTTCGAAAACACAAACAATATTTAAAAACATAAAGTATTTTTGTAAAGCAGAAAAATTTATTTCTTTTTAAAGAAATATTTAAGCATATGAAACCTATTTCTGTTATAGAAAAGAATATATTGTGGCTTAGAAAAACTATGTATTCCACAGAAATAAAACCAGGAATTATTTTCAGAAGTTAAATTAGTTACAATTGTAAAATTTCAAAATACAATTTCTTTTGTTATTGATAAAATAAATACTAGAAAACTGTGTTATCTGTATATATATCATGATTAAAAACTGAAATTGTAAATTATTGGAAATAAAAATTTGAAATTCAGTGTATAAAACCAATTTAAAACGACAATGAAATGTTACATTTTTTTAAATTATGTGAAAAAATAGTTTGGTCTCTAGAATATAGTAGAAAATTAGAAATTTGCAGATTTAAGTTATATTGCTTTATACATACAATAACTTAAATCTGCAAACTTCTTCATACAATTATACATACAAATCCTTAATAACGTTAAGGCGTTATGAATCTCTCATCAGCTACCTGGATGATGTCGAATTTGGGTTCTTAATTTGTTTATCTGAAGTTAATTAATCATATAAAAAAAGATCATCAATGATGAAGTGATCACATAATGAATTGTCATTTAATTGAATGATTTTTCTTCATTACTATAATATGGATTTTCAGGACACAATGACTGTATATTATTATTTCCTGAAATTTGTATATAATAAATAATATAATGAAATTTGTATTTAATAAGTAAGAATATATTAAGTATGTTATGACTGTATAAGTATATTCCGATATCTTAAATCGTTTCAAGCATTCTAGGATTTTTAGTCAAAATTAATTTCTTTAAATTAAAAGTAAATTTTTTTGAAATCTTATATATATACATATATCATGTTTCAGTGAAATATTGGAGATATTTTCTTTGATAAAAATTTTATAAGATAAAGGAAATTACATCATTTTCACTTTAGGCAAAGTGTTTTTACTCACCAAACTCACTTAGCAGACAGATAATTCAGTCAATGTTTATAAGACATTAGTAATAACGTGAATCTGTATTTAAATCTCTATTTTCACTAGCAAAATACATACTGAAGAATATCTATATCATATTCTTTTACAGATAACTTTTACTAGAAATGTTTGATCTTATTTCTTCAATGCAGAGTTTTGAAGAAATGATGTTTTAAGAACTATCTAAATGTTAAGATCAATATAAAATAAAATTTTGTGTAAATAAATTTTCTTAACAAATAGAATTCTTTATACTACTCAATTTTTTTGACATATTTATTAAGAGGAGAAAATATTGGAAATCTGTTCTTTTAGAGTGTCATAAGCCGGTGTCAGGACAACGATTACTTTACGACGCTTGTTGAAATTATTGTTACAATGATCAAATACCTTTTTGTTTTTAATTTTACGACATTGAAATAACTGTTTAGAATAGATAGCTTATTGCTTAATATAAAGTTAATTGTGAATAGGGTTTCATTTTTGGATCAAATAAAAGCAAAATTTACGTGTGAAAGTCTGGCCGAGAGATATTAAGATATTTTTTTGGTTTCAAAGACTTTCACTATTATCTCAGAGATAATGATTTGAATATTATCTGTTATGAGAGCAGATTGCTTTTTATCTTTCTTCATAACTGTTTAAAACTTGAATGACTTCTATATACTATATTTTATGGTATTTTCTTACCACTCATAGCATGACAACAAGTGCCTTTTTCTAACGAAATAATGATCGATTTTATACCTTTCACACACATTTACATGTAATTGTTTATTGTTCTAGATTGCTTCTATGTTGTTAACTAGAAAAATCATGATTTAATCTAACGTGAATAGGACATAGTAATCAATCAGATTTATACTCTTTAAAATATTTCAAACTCAGATAAAGTACTGATTGATGACTTTACTGAATATATCTCATGATGATACAGTAAATCTATGATTGAAATTGTTCATCTGATTTACATATTCATTGTGTGAAATAATAACATATTAAATAGTCTGAGTGAAGTTAAACATTTTACAAATTATTTATTACAAAACTTAATTTCAATGGAAAAATTTATTGTTTTTTCTATTTTATGTTTACTATATATATATATATATACACATATATATACATACATACATACAAAAATGACAAATAAGTGATTGGTGATTTCTAATAAGAAGGAAAATTCAAAATTTTTGTTTAAAATATAACTTTATTAAATTAAAAACTGTCCATTATTATCGATGATTTTTTGCCATCGTTTTGAAAGTGTAAAAATTCTGCATTCGTAAAATTTCTGATCTTTGCTATCAAAAAATTCAATTAAATGTAATCGGACATCATCAGCCTTATTAAAAATTTTCCCATTTAAGAAGTTCGCATGGAATGAAACAAATGGTAATCTGAAGACGCAAGATCAGAGCTATATGGTGGATATGATAAAACGTCACAACCCAGTTCCAATAATTTTTGGTGAATGACCAAAGACATATGGAGCTTTGTGTTATGTTAGAGGAAAACAACACCTCTACGATTTGACAATGCCGGCTGCTTTTCTTCAATTGCACTGTTCAGTTTGGCTAGTTGTTGAACATAAATGTTTAAATTGAACATACACGTTCTGTGGCATATATTCAAAGTACAAAATCACTTTATAATCCTACCAGACTGACAGCATAATCTTTTTTTAGGTGAGTCTCTGCTTTTGATGTCATTTGGGCTGGTTCACCTTGCATCACCCACGATCTCTTCAATTAACGATGTTATAAATTATCCAATTTTCGTCCCCAGTAATTAAGTATTTCAGAAATGAATTAATTTCTTTGCGTTTCAGAAGTAAATCACAAATACTAGTGCGTTGCGCCAAATGAATTTCCTTAAGCTGGTGAGGAATCCATAAATCAAGTTTCTTGACACAACCAAGCGTTTTTAATATTTTTTCAACGCATGTATGTGATATATTGAGCTTTTTTCAATATATATATATATATATAT
>JAPDSC010019862.1:130918-167670 GCA_026290005.1 Latrodectus geometricus | reverse complement strand
GGATAAAGTATTTTACTTGAGCGTGGAAAGAGAAAGAGAGCGATGGAAAAAGAATAACATATTCGTCAGCGCCTTCTGCCCCTCTTTATCACGGACGAGATATTCTAGGGAAGTAGATGTTTTCTTATGTCAACATCAAACCTAATGTCAACAAGGAGGAAAAAGATCGCATAAACGGCACCAGGTGGCGCAACGATCGTGAAAGTAGAAAAGAGGGAAAAAGTTGTTTCCTTAGGAAAACAGAAAATGGCGGAGTGGAAGCAAGTGAGAATAAAGAAAAGAAAGAAATGTTTTTGGAACAAAATTTCAAAGACAGTAAAGGAAAGGAAGAGAGATGGATAGAAGAATGTAATACCAAGCCTTCGGCATTGCATAAGTGTCTTCCAAGCTGGGTGTTGAAACGAAATACGGTGAGAACAGAGCCAGATGTCATCTAGCTTATATTGCTTACTTATTCCCGACCAGTGACCAGTTTTTTGCCACCTCATGGGGACGAGAGTTAAATTGAATTCGGAATACGTGTTCATTTCGATGTATTTTAACGCTGTGACGAGGAAAGAAATAAGATTTCAGACTGTTGTTTATTTTTCTATAAAGTGATTAAATTCATGTGAGCTAACATTGCTTATTCTATACGATACTAAAAAAAAACATACTTTAAACGCTACATGATTTGATTCTAAAACAACATTGCATAGTGTATTTTTTAAAAACTTAATGGTTTATTTAAAACCATTTTTCAAAATATTCCAACTTCTCATAAAATTAATTAAATAATCTTGTTGAAATTAAACGAATTTTTCCTCAAATTGTTTTGAATCAAAATATTGATTCATGCTTCTGTATTTGCATGTTACACGTTTGTACACATTCATTTAATAAATTCTAAATTTAAGAACAGAGATATTGAACTTTGTGATTAACGTACATTATAAAATTACCCAAAACTTTTACATTTATTACATACTTATATTTTATTGTGTTTATGAAACTTACTTAATATTTTGCACTTTTATTCATAAAATGTAAATATTTATTACACACAAATATATATATATATATATATATATATATATATATATATATATATATATATATATATATATTTCTAATTACAAAGACGAGTGCAATTTTAGAGGAAATAAAGTTTCATATAAAACAATTGGACTCCTGATCAATTTACAAAACCAAGGATGGGAATAATTGTTTTAGTGGTTATTAGTTAGGTTAGTTACTCATCATTTGAAAATTTTTTCTTAGCAATCTTCTTAAAGGAAATTTTAAAGTTATAATTAGAGTGTATATATATATACAATTTTATAATTCATAATTAAATTCATAATAATGTTATAATTAGAGGAAATTATATATACAATTTCCCATATTCTCTGTGTATATTTATGTAAACTTAATGTGTGAGAAGAACAATTAACATGTTTTCGATTTACAAATACCATTTTACACTTGATAATGTATAGATTTTAAAACAGAATATTTAGTTAAGAATAGTTAAACTTCAATCTGAACTTAAATCAAGATATGTATAATATCTTGCTTGTATGTGAAGGAAAAATATTTTAATATGTTAATGAGAGCAAAAATTGTGTTGTCATTTTATTTTTTCTTACATAGATTCAAAATTACATTCGTATTATGGATTAACATAAAAAAATTATATTACAATTATACTGTAGTATAAATGAAGTTTAATTTTATAAAACTTTGAAAAACTGGAAAATTAATTGTGATAATAAATTGATTTAGCATCAAGTATAAAAATTATTAAAATAATTTATTTTAATTTCTTTATTTTTATCATAGCTAACGGCTTATAACAACACAGTATGCTAATATCTATTTAAAGAGAGATAAATTTTCACCCATCTTCAGTTTATTAAATATTATTTAATATCATTTTTAGACTGAAAATTAATATGTCTCATTTTTGTTTAAGCAGTTGAGACACATTTCAATAATATTACAAATATATTTTGTAAAAAAAACCTATCACAAAATTAATACGAAAGATTAAAAAAATATATAAATTTTCTGCTATCACGAATTCCTATATTTATATCATCATTATTAAACTGAATTATAATCCTTTAAGAAGAAAGAAAGAAAGTATAGCTGATTTAAAATTATTTATTGAAAATGAAGTTCATTTGTTTCTCCAAAAAGTGATGCTATTGAAACGATACTAACTAGTTTTTTCTTACTTTGTAATGGTGTAAAGTAGTGTATAATTTTATTAATTGAAAAAATTGAGTCTTAGAGAGATTAACTTGGTTTTGAATAATATATTTACGGTATTCACTTAAAATATTTCTTTACAACAGAATATATTTCTTAAGTAAAATAATGCGTAGTTAACGTTTAAAGTTAGAAATATGCATTGTTTAATAACATTCCCATCGAAGCAAATCAAAAGAATAGATAAGAAATTTTTATCCTCTATAGAATACATATTTTCAAAAATTCTTTTTAATTTTTGCTTATGTGGAGAAGGGTTTTCTTATTTACTTAATCTCTTCAAAAACTTCAATGGAAGCAATTTAAGAATTATGCAAAATGTTTCGTTTATATAGTTAAGTTTTTTTAGTTATTCTTTTTAAGTATGCTATCTTTAACTCAATTTTGAATCTTTTTTAATAAATAAAGGTTACGTTTTCTTAGAACAAAAGATATTCAAACTTTTCCGACTTTACCTCACCTTGGTATTACCTAAGAATGGATTAATTGAATTTTGATTTCTTTTTGATGATTCTGAATGTATAGATTTTTACAAACTCCTTGAGAAAGTTACTATTTCCCGGAGATTTCTTGAGCATCATGAATTCGACATTAAACTCGATGCATTGCTTATGCAGAAGTAAACAAATTCCGAGGCGTCTAGCGGAAATGAGATTTTTATTGACGTCAATTTTTACTCGATCATAATGAAATTCTCTTTCTTGGCGCCTTTTCGAATGTTTTCAAATTCCTCTTTTCTCTACGTGATTCAGAAATATATACACTTTACTGATTATTTCGAAGGGATATGCATTCTTGGGGATTAGGAATTTTTTGTCGAACGATACTTTGGGTACATTTGCTGATAAGTTCGATGCAAATAGTCAACATAGAAGCTGTATTTAATATTTAAATAAAAACACTTTTTTAGGAAACTTGCTATTCACTCAACAACAGTGCAAAGCAATAAGTTATCCAAAAGAATAAAGTTTTTCTATTCTCAGTATGTAATTTAAAATATTTATTGGGAAATCACTTTTTCTGTGATAAAGTATATAATAATGAATAATTTAAAATGATGAAAACTGGGATAAATACGAAAATAATCGCAAAACTTTTGATAATGGTAAATTATTTGCTTGAAATTTTGCAATTAATTTTACAGTATATTACATACTTATTTTTCTGAACTAGTATCAGTATAATACATATGTTATATGCTTACCAGTATAATACGTATGTTATTATGGGCAACTGATTATAGTATCAGTTATTTGCAATAAAAAATATATAATAATGTATAATCAAAATTTGAGGAAGAGCTAGTAATAAGTTGCATCAAACTTTTCTAAATATATTAGCAATTAAATTGATAAAGATAGAAATAGCAATAACTTTAAATTACAGCTATTAGAATTTGATTTTAAACTCTAGCATTTATTATGTTTGTAACATAAATACTTATTTTAAATATCATTTTAAAAGTTTTTTAATTATATTTAACTTTAAAACACATTTACGTCAATTAATTGAGGTTACTTTCAAAATAATTAAAATTTTGTGATTAAATAATAAAGAAAATAATCACTAAATAAAAAATATATTTAAATATTTTGAAAACATGAATGGTAAAAAAGAAATCATAACACAATGAAAGAGGAACAGTTTCTTTTGAAGGAATAAAAATTGAGATATATTTATCTAACAATAAAACTTTATCCACAATTCTAAAAATATTCTATTACAAAATCTATTTTATGAGATGCTTTCATTGTTACAAAAATATTACGTGAAATGATTCTTATCAGAGAAGTTTTTTTATTTTTAGAAAGATTTTGGTAATCTAGGTTTAACAAGGAAGTTATTTAATTGCTGGATATTTCTGAGAATGCCTAACCACATTAAGATGACAGATAAAGAAATCTGAAAAACATTGTAGAAAAATATTTGTCGGGTGCTTGAGGGCACCTACAGAAGAGCCTGATCATATGTACCCTGACACTTAGAGAAAAGATTAGTTATAAATAAGAATGTTTTTTTTGCTTTGCGCCATTTAGCTTAGTATCAAAAATTGAATGAAACCAATTCCTCTATTTTAATTTACAAAAAATACTTAATTTCAATAAAATGTTGATATTTTCATCAAATGTTTCTTTAAAAACAAGTATTTCATATTTATTAACAACTCAGATAAAGCAAAATTTATCTTCTTCTAGAAAAATAATTTATATTTTCACAAATTAATATATTATGCTCTTATTATTGAGATGAGTTGCATATATTGTTTTAATATATTTATACATTTTATCCTTCTTAAATTTTTCTAAAATATAAATATTATATTAAAAACAATTTAGATAACGAAATTGCCGGTGACAAACGTAGAAGTAAATCAAATTTATTTCTTAAAAAAAGATTAAAGTTTAGTGTTAAATGCTCTATTTTGAATTATTCTTTTTTAGTTTAAAATATGTTACACAATTTTAAATTATTATTAGCAATTCTTATATATTTTACGAAAATAATATTACATTCCATAACAAATTTTTAACTGGAAATAATCGAAAAAATATTAGAAGGAAAAACTAGCTTTGTAATAATGAACATTAAATGAATATTTGTTACTTATTTGATAATATTATGTTCGTTATGAAGAATATTCCAATGTTCAAAAATTCTTTGTTTGTTTAATTGTCAGGTAATAAACATAGCAAAGAATATTATATAAAAGAAATTTTCAAACTAAGCACTCAAAGAAATAAAAGTAAAGCAAGACTACAAATAATTTTTACTTAAGGAATATTTGTTATTTTAACATCCTTGTGAGGGATATTTTAAAATGTATATTTTTTATATTTAAAAAAGAAGACTAGAGTCAAGTAACTAAATAATTAGGATATAAGTGAAATCCATAAAAAATATATTTATCTCAAGTTTTAGTTTCTCTACAACAAGAATATTTTTTAATGAACTATAAAATAATATAATTAACTTTTTGCTTTTGGCAGTTGCTAATGCTAATGAGGATATATTATGAATGTATTCAATTGCTTTGCTATATAATGAAAGAGTTTTCAATTTCTATTAAGTTTTTAAAAGTTTAAAAAGGCTGAGTGATTCTTCGTCCAAGATTTTATGAATAGGACGGTAATGAATATGCATGACATTACAAATTTTAATAATTTTCAATTTTATATTCAAGTGTAATTCTTAATAATGGTAAATAACTCAAATTGTTCTTTTCTTTACATTAGTTTAATTATCATGACAAAGATAATGGAGTACAAAATTATTTCCTGTTAAATTAGAAACTGCACAGAAAAAATAAGAAAAGCGACAATACGTAAATATCATACAATAATGTAAATATATGAAAAGCTTGATAACGAAGTTATATTTTAATCACTTGAAATATATTATCAGTAAATGCAAATTAGAATAGCTAATGGAGTGTTTCCGCAAATCATTAGCGTAATTAGATTACTTAAGGCGATGTTATGAATTAATGGCTAAAGAATAAACTAAGGATATATTTACATAAGCTGCGAGAAATTTATAAATGCAATTCTGCTAGTTTTATGAAAACATTTGCAAAGTTTGCCGCCTTTCGTTCAAGCAAATTTCTCCTTTTCGCATATTAACCTAACAGTAAATGAAACTCTCACATTTATTTAACTACTTGTCGAATCACTACAGTAAATAACTTAAATGAACTAAATGAGAATATAAATCTTGAAATTAATTTTACCACACGGGAGATACCTCGATCTGATTGTGATAGAGAAATTTTATGTGAATATCTGTTTCCTAAATAAACTTAATTTTCGTCAGGAGTTTAATTCTTGTGCATGTTAAACTGCAATGATTTAAATTCAAAATTAGATATAAAACTACTAACTTGAATAAAAAGAAAATTTTGATTTAAGATTAAGAATAAAAGTTTTTCAATTAATTTATTTTGAATATAGAAATAATAGTACTACTACAAACTTTCTGAAGTGATATTCTTTAAGAAAATTAATTACTTAAAGATAATAAAAAAAATTAATAAGAATACATAATTATTTCGACAAACCTAATTGTGGCTTAAGATTTCGTTTTTGTACTATATGACAACACATTTGTTTTAGTTCTATTTGGTTTAAAAATAATAAAATTTACCAAAATTATTTCCTTCTAAATTCATTTTAATGTTTACTATTTTAAATGTGCATATATTATGTTTAAATGTTTACAATATTAAAAAGCTAATAAATTTCCAAGAATAAGATAGCTTTCATTTTACTCCCTTAAAATTTCAGCTTTTTAATATTTTTGAATAAAACTAAATTGGGGAGTTCAATGATTTTGTTAGATATTTTTTATGGATTTTAATAAAAGGTTTTTTAAAAGAGACTAATTACATAATTTAATTTTTTCAAATTATTATTATGAAGTATGAGTTTTTAAAGCACAATAATTAATATGAGAATCACGAATCCCTAAAAATGTCTTAATGTGGTCACAATCAATATTACTGTATTAAAAGTGATAATATTATTTTAGTCAAAATAAAGCAATTCATTTTACTTTTTGGTTATCTGGATTATCTGTAGCACTTTAAAAAAAGGAACCATTATAGGCATTCAAAGATACAGTCGAAGGAGTTATAATAGAAAATATTATGTCAATATTTAAGAAAATGAAATCACATTTCAAAATTTATATTAACAAATAAAATGATTTTGTGTTTTTCAGTAAGAAGTGTAAAATATTTTTTACAATTTAACTTTGTATCTTGAATAACATCAGAAAAACATAGATTATCGAAAATACTTGAAAAAAGTAAGAAGAAATTTAATAAATGGCTAATCATAATCATGTACCCACCCATGAAAAATGCATAGAGTTTCAAGTATAATTAAAATTTAAGATTAATATTTGTAAATTTAGATTGATTTAAAATAAAATTATTGTTCAATATTTGTAAATATTCCATTCTGAAAAGACATATTTTGAATTTACCTTGTTCATAGGCATTTAAATATTCTATAAAAATAATTTATTTGTATTATTAAAATTATTTGAGATAAATGAATAACATTATATTTTATGATCTCAATTAAATTTGTATATTTAAGAATTCACTCTGTTATTTTTTATAAGAAAACACAAGGGAAAAATAAATTAAGTCATTGATTACGGTTTCCTAATTTCTTTTTTTTCCACGTAAAAACACTAAAAAAATAAATTTCAATACATATACTTTTGGCTATTAATGGCTATAAAATGTTTATTAAATATATAAACTGAAACAAATCTGCAGAAATATAGATTATCTATATTAAATGCAACAAGCTACCAATATAGAAGAGTTACATTAATTAATATAGAAGTTTTATTTAATATTTAAATAAAAAATTCTGTAAAAAACACTGAAATAACGTTAGTACAAGAAAGTTTGTGATTTTACATCTACAGTTGAAAATGTTTACTACTATTATTTTGATAAATAAACAGTAAAATTGTAAAATATGTTTTGGAAAATTTATAAAAATTATATAAAAATTTTATTAATTATATTTACTACAAAGAATGTATTTCATGAGCATTTTCAAATTAATGCAAAATGGATACACTTTAGATAAGTATAAATAATCTATAAAATACGTTAAAAATAAATTTTAACAGGGAAAAAATGCATTGCAATTATTTTAAGTCCTTTTATGTTTAAGTACATGTACATACTTATTAGTTACAATTTAATATGAACTAAAAATAATTTATATAAATTAAATAATAATACACTTTTAAGTATACTACAATTATTTAAAGTAAAAATTGATAATTTTGGACATATATTTTAAAATAACATTTTAAAGAACTCTATAAAAATAAATATATTATAATGTTTATCTTATAAGATTTCTTATTGCACAGTTATTCTTAAGACTGGACATATATAAATTCTCATTGAATATCTCGCATTTAGATGAGATGTAATATGGTTAATAAGTGAAGAGTTCTTTACTGTTTAAATCAAGTTAATTGAAGGCATGTAGTTAAAATTTAATGTAGAAATAAAAATATATAATTAGGGAAAATATTGCTATTACTTGAATTTTATTTTTAATAAAGAGGAACATTATATATCTATAGCTCTCTTATATATGTTAAAGAATTAACATTATTCACAAATTAATTTGGTATTCTATTGTAGTATTAACTATTAATATGAAATATTCCATATGCATTAGCAAATTTTAATTATATTTTATTGTAATTTATAGTTATGAAGAATAATTGTTAACAATTTTCATACATTTGTGTTATAATATAGCTCATGAATATAGAAACTACTGTTATCATTTGAATTTAGACAATCAAGGAAATATTTTAAAAAACTATTTTATTTGAAATTATTTATGTTTGCTTTTAGTGCATTATGAAAATTTTACAGAAACTTTAAATTAAAGTATTAATTAATTTTCTCTTTCTTATTTGAATGTTTACAGAATTATTCGCAGTTTCTATCGCAGAACAAGAAATAGCATTTCTTAAAATTATTTTTGTTTTTAATATTATTTCTTGAATTTATCTACTTTTTTTACTGAAAAATTTTCATATTTCTTTATGAAGACAGTTTTAATAACCAAAAGTTTGGTTTAGTTTGTCTCTCAACAGGGATTTTTTTGCATACGAGAACTGACCCGATTTAATGTATAACATAAGTATAATATCATTTAATATTTAATGACTGTGTATTGTAATATAAATTATTGTATTGTTTATAGATTACATTTTACTGAAATGCTTTCATATAAATAAATATACACTATTTAAAATATCTTTATCAAAATAAAATTGTTGATTATGAGAATAATTTCTATTTATTAATAAGATTACATGAAAATGTAAAAGAAAATGGTAAGCACATTAAGATATTCTATTTTAAACATATCGAAAGCTTAATAGTGATATAAAATTTTAACCAGTGCAAAAAAGTCATTAGTTAATAAATATTTTAACAATTAATAGAGTGTTTCCGAGATCCATTAGCATGATTGCATAATTTAAGTGATATTATGCATTAATTGAGAAAAATAATTTGTTAAGAAAATATTTCCATAAGCTCCGAGAAACTCATAAATGCAATTCCACAAGTTTTACGAAATATTTACCAAGTTTATAGATTTTCATTCACGCAAACTTCTCCTTTTCTCATATTTACGCCTGATGAAGGAAACTCGTATATTTATTTAATTATTTGTCGAATCAGTACAGTAAATTACTCAAATAAACTAAATGTAAATATAAATCTTGAAATTAATTTTCTCATAAAGGACATAGCTCTCATTTGCATGTTACATCTTAATAATATGAATATTTATTTCTCAAATTAATGTTATATTGTGCAGGTACTTTTGAATATTTAATTCCCAAATTAGGATATTATCGCGCGCATAGAAATTAATTTAAATCATGTACATTTTATCAAATTAAAAACTATTGTTTGTTTTTGAATCTTAAGGAATACATATAATTCAAAGTTACCCTTTGCCAAATAACGGTGTATTATTAATAAAAAATTTGCATATAATTGAATAAAATTGGAATATATAAATATTGTGTAAATATCTCTCCTTAAAAAAATATGTTTTTAATCTGATTGAACATCTATGACTTTTATTATTTGCTTGATTTGAAAATAATGAATTTTATTTAAATCATTTTTTTAATATAACTTTAAAAAATATAGCGACTAAAAGTCTATAGAATTCATTTGGTTTCTGGAATGATATTTTCTAGATAGCGGTTATTCACTTATCGGGAGTGAAAAGACAAACAAAATGCTCATATACATTCACAGATGTACGCATACAACGAAAGCAAAATTTTTATATTCATCTCAAATTGTTCAACAAATGTTGACAAGGAACTCGGGATCTTTCCTTCTAAATATATCATATTCCTCTCAATAGAAAATATTTGCAAAAACCAGTAATCATTACATTAATGAAGTCATTACATTAATGAATAAACTTATTCGTTTGTAGAATTTCAAAGACAATTAAATGTCAAGGATAAGTGACATATTTTCATTTCATATCTTTGTAATAAATAATTTTTATTGTTGGCGAAGATAAAACATCACCATCAATGTTCTTTTCCATTGACCATTTTGGAATGTAATTAAATTCTTTTCCAAAATTTACTTATCATTTTTAATGTGAGAATTTAATATATTTGAATTTCAACAAATATAATACTTTGAAAAGTTTCGTATTTTTCCCTTTTTTAATTTTTCATTTAAAAAAATGCCTTTAAATATTACAAATTAAGCAAAAGGGTAAAAAACCTTTACTCTCTTTTCAAGTTTTAATTAATATATTTCATAATTTTTCCAGAATATTATGATTTATAACATAGAACAATTATTGTTATTGATATTAAAAACCAAGGTATACTTTTTGGCTTATCAGTTTCTTATTAGATGTTATTTTGTTAACATTCCTCATTTAAGACTATTAAATGTTTTAATTTTTTTTAAATTTTGTCTATTCAAATATACTTTTTTGAAGTCATTTCTGATTTTCTTTCTTATAAACTTAAGAAATTAGAATTTTTGCATTCATTTAATTAATATTCCATTTCTTAGTCAGAATTCATACCTAAAATTAATTCTTTACCAAGAAATTAACTGTTTCTTTAGTAGTTAGGAATGTGAAACAGAAACATTGCTAGCAATTGACTTTACTCAAAGCAATGGATGCGTTTTTTAATTTATATAAAATTAATATAAATTTTAATATTATATTTTATTCAAATTACTTGTTTTATTAAATCAAAATAATTTAAAATATTAATTAAACATTTTTGTTATTCAGATTACTTGTAGTACGTAGAATAGTAGCATTCATTTATTTAGCTAATAAAAAACAGCCCTCAGTAATTTGCTAATAAGATATGACATCTGATAATCTAATATATATTGCGGCATAAAACTATAATTATATAATGTTATATATAATTATATTGCGGAAAAAAACTATAGCTATTCATGAAACCACGGAAATCTGAAACGAAATTTATAAAAAGGCGAGGAAAAGTGTTTTCTCAAAATTGCTTGTTTTCTATATTTTAAAAACATTTTGTAAATTTACAGTTCTTGGAGCTATCATTAAAATAATAAAGGAAAGGAAATGTAAAGTTCAAATTAGATCCATTAATAGAATTCTTTTGGTTATCTTTCATTATTTTATTTAAACCAAACTTTGGTATTAAAGTAGAAAGAATCTCTATTTTCTATCATATAATCACAAGACGTTAAAGATTTTATTTTTTGTGTACAATTATAAAGAAGCGAAATGTATTAATTTAATATTTTATTTTTAAAAGTAGTCAGGA
Organism: Latrodectus geometricus; assembly: GCA_026290005.1. NCBI lineage: Eukaryota > Metazoa > Arthropoda > Arachnida > Araneae > Theridiidae > Latrodectus > Latrodectus geometricus. Next base: position 156,051 of record JAPDSC010019862.1, on the reverse strand, counting down.
ACATCATTTCTTTAATTAAAGAATTTGATAAACTTCTGCTTATTGTCTACTTTTCTCTTTCATTATCACACATCGTTCTCTTTTATGCTCCTTTAGATAAAACATAATGAAAATCTCCTTCCGGCAATATTTAAAATGAAAAGTGCGAAATAGCATTCGTGAAACAATTATAAATAATTTTTTGTGATCGTGACTTAAAAGTTAAGAGCTAAATTAATGAAATGTAATTAAAGTTTCTCTGTTTTATAAACTAGTTCTTTTTCTTAGTTTTCTTCGAAAGACAGTTTAATTCAATATGTAACTTTTAATGGTAAATATTTTGTGATAATTTTTAATTGCTTTATTTTAATGGCGCGAAAGCATACTTAAATGTGTATTTGGAAATATTTTTGATTATGCTTTAGTTTTAATATATCCATTAAAACTCTACCATTATTTATCTACTGTATTCAAGAACACTAGCCAAGCATTAGTTTTATTTTTATCAAAGTTATTTACTTCCTGTGAGAAAGCTGAAAGTAAAATTGATGCAGTATGTTTTATGCTTTCCAGTAAATTAATTCATTAATATAACGATAAAAAATTTATTCTGTAACTAATTTTAGCATATTTATTTTACTTTTAACTCAAGATTTATTTAGATACACTTATCGTTAAACATACAGCAACGCAATTAATCTGGTTGCGTTGTTTAAATTGTTTCCTTAAAATCGCTTAAAATTTTTCTGGCTTTATTCTTTATTTCAAAATGATTCATATACTTTAAAAAATGATTCATGATGCATTGAATTATATTGTTTCTAAAATAGCTCAAGAAAAAGTAACTTTTTCTGCATATTGGTTTCTAGAAAAACATGACTACAAAGTTAAAAAAAATAGTGATTATAAGCAGAACAATGAAATGAAATTTTTAACAAAGAAAGAAAAATATTAAAATGTAAGAAAATAATTTCCGAGAAACTCCTGTTTAAAATTGGTCTTATTGTTTATTTATAAAGTATTAATTTAATTTAGCATGAATTTTACTGGTTATAATAGAAAAATAAAAAAAAAGTTTTTATAAATATCACTTTGAGTAATGAATAGTTGTATGGCTATTGCTTAAAGTTATGCATAATAATGTTCAAATTAGTAAACTAACATAAAATACAATATTTTATTTTGCATTATCATTTTAGAATTACATAAAACTGTTAAAAATGTTTCGAAAAGTAAGTACGTAATGAATTTCTCTTCACAAGTGATGTTTTTAACAGAAATTTAATTAAAGTTTTTTACGTTCAAACTTCATTGAATAATAATATATTTTTTGCATGAAGTTTGTTTGAAAAATATCATTTTATAATTATTTTTAAAAAATTATCATTAAATTTATGGTTAGCTCCTAATTTTGTTAAATTTTTAAAATTAAAACAATAAATTTTGGTTTAAATAAAAACAGTAAATTGCAATGCCCTTTTTTTAATAACATAATTATATCCCAATAAAGTCAAAATGTTTTTGAAAAAATATACTTTATAATACGTTAATAAATTTCTATTTTATGTTCAATATATTTGTATTTTTAGCAATCTTGGAAAGATTTTAATTAATTAATAATTATGTTTCATCTATAATAAGTTTTTTAACATCTTTAAATGCGCTTGAATTATTGCGTATGAAACAAAAATTATTGATTCATTCTCTAGGTTTTAATTTAAAGGCTAATTAATTGAAAAAACTCAACTTATTAATTATAACATTCTTTAAATTTATTTATTTCATTTAATTTATCTTCATATTTAATTACATTACCTTATTTAACTTATTATATTCTTTTATTGGAGTCTCCGAAATAAAGGTCATTTAATACATGAATAATAGTTATTTTTTTTACATATATTTTTAGAAATCAATTTAGAAGGAATTATAAATTTTTCTATCAATAAGGAATCTTAATATTCATTTAAATATTTCTTGTAATGATACTGAACTATTGAAAGCTAACAAAATTAAAAATATTTATTGTAGTTTTTAAGAAATAATTATATTAATAAATCTAATTGAAACATATTAATCACATGAACTGGCTATTGAAATTTGACTTATAATTTATTTGACATAAATTTCTCTAATATATATTTACAAATAGAATTGTTGAGAAACATAGTTGTGAAAAGGAATTCTGAGATAATGAAAGAGTATGTAACTTAATAAGGAACTGAGTTAAATTATGTAAAACGTGTGGCATGAATGAAATACTCAGCATTAAACATTTTCGCAATGGAAATGCAAGTCATAAATCGAATACCGAACGCACGCTGAATTCCAGACATGATAATTTTCAAGACTCATTATCCATTTCAAAATTTGAACGAATACTGTGTAATGTTTCGTACTAATCATATTAAGTAAGTGTTTTGCAAATGTATATTTAAGAAAAGGAAACAATTATACAGAGACTTGTCTCCCTTTGGTTTTGTGTGCGTGTTTCTGCAATAGAATTTATTTTTTTAATCTTTATTAATGATGAAATTTTAGGCAGCTCTTATCATTCGGATATATAAATTACTCGATTAGGTAATTACGTGTAACTACGTGTATATATATATATATATATATATATATATATATATATATATATGTAATATATATATATTATATATATATATATATATATAAGGTAAAATGATTTAAAATTTAAATGCATTAACTTTAAGCAAGAAACGATTGTTTGGTAACATTAACTTATGAAAAGTTATTATAGTTAATATTAACTCTTTTTTGATATAAATCTATTAAAAGTTTGAAATTTTCAATAAACTAATTTAGTAAATAAATATTATATTTTTTTCAAATCTAATAAATTATATATTAAAGCACAATACATTTTTGGAATATTGTATTTCCATTATTATGAACATTTTATTTTTAAATGATTACAATATTCACAAAAAATAAAAATATTTAAATTATAGATCAAAATACTATAATAAGAAAATTTCACAGATTGGTGCACACAATGTACAAAGCATAACAAATTTCACAATACCGAACATTTTTCTTTTATAGAGCTATATTGCATTGTTCTATGAGTGTCTTTGCAGATGAAATCTTTAGACAGGAAAATAATTTAAGGGTCTTATCAGCTAGATAATTGCTATTTCAAGAACTAAAGATTAATAAACGAATGATAACAATATGATGGCTTGAAATCCTCCGTATTTCTAAATAAACATTATTGGGAGCTTTTGGGCGAGAAGTCTGATGAAATTACTCTGTAACAGTAACGATTATTATTCTTTCTTTACCAAGTAACTAGCTTTCTCAGTATTTATATATCAGGCCGGAAAGATCAATAAAGCAACGTCCCCTGATGAGGTATGAATGTCCCTCAAGTCGTAAAGGTAAATGATATGGGGTTTCGAAGACCAGACAATTGTGGTAGAATAAATAGAATAAATACAATCAACCATCTGGCCTGGAGGACCCAGTGAGATCTCTCTCCCAGCAGTGTTTACAGAAGTAAATCAACACGGGAACAATTTCCTGTCTCACGATTTTGATAGTAAAGTTACTTTTATTTCTTTCGCAAATTCCACCACAGCTAGTGGTTGCATTGAATGAGGCTTTACCACAATCTTCGAATTCTTTTCGGAATTTGGAGGTGGTGAAGATGCCTTGAGGGGGAGAAACATAAACAGTTAAAAAAGAATCCACTTACACTAAATTCGTCATTGACGCCCCTTTGAGCATTTCAGGAATTCCTTTTGGAATCCGCAGTATTTTGAACAGTCCCTTGATTTTGCATTTTACCACCAGCATATTTTTACTCCTCAACTATTTTGAAGTATTTTCAATCTTCATTAAATATGTAATTAAATAATTTTTACATTTGTAAAAGATGCATTTAAAAAATGGTTTATCAATTAATTAAAGTAGATTTGTTTGAAATTAAATGATGAATAATTCTCTTAGATAAATTTTGTTTAATTTTTTGAATTCTTTAAACATTTTTGGAAGAAGTGTTAGGAATAAATATTTAATTAAATGCGGCAAACTTCAAAGATTTAATCAAGGACATTCATATAATTATATAATATGAATTACTTTCACAGTTCTGTTTTTAAATTTATGGAAAAATGCTTGTATTTTATTTTATCCCCTTAAAATGTATTTTAGATTTTCATTGGTTTTACATAATTATAGAAAATTATTTTTCAAATTATGTGATAAAATATAATAATATGATTTACATAAAATGAAACGAATGTTTTGCAAACTTTTAATTTAGAAATATGAGAAGAAATACTTAATTTAAAACTATTTAATACATATAATAAAATTATATACATTTATATGCAAAGGTTAAATATTATAAAATAACTTATATTAAAATATAAAAGATTAAACAATTTGAATTCTAAAAATTAAACATTCACGTACTTTTATTTGGTAAATAAATTTTTCTGAACTGATTTATAATTAGTAAATAATTGCATTTAATTTCTAATAAATTATTAGTAAATTGTAAAAATTTCTAATCATTAAATGTTTTTTATAATGTTAATGTTTTTTTCTTCATTATAATAAAAATAATTATACTCTTATTTGTATTATAATGAAGATTGATGATGCATTGGACTTGTGGGTAAATGTTTAAGCATTACGCTTTTATGCCCAGAACGCGTATGGCGATAATTTAATAGATTAAAGTATTAATAAATATAATATCTAGTATCTATGATACCTGAATTGTGCAAATTAAGATAGTTATGTACTTCTTAAAAAGTTATTAAACAGTAAAGACGCTTAATATAATTTAAGGTGAAAATAGACACCTGAATAAGTGAATAACTATATATATAAATAAGTAACTATAAAAATTGCAAATAGAGGAAAACTGATATTATCTAGAAAAAAAAGGTATTTAAAATTTTTTTTGTTGGAAATTCTTTTCCGAAATATGATTTTGAATGTTCCCAAAACACAAATAGCATTTTAGATTTGTAAACAAATATGTCGATAAACTAATGAATATTTAAATGTCATTATGGTAATATAATTCATACATATTCGATACCTTTTCCTTTGAAAAGCCTACGAAAGGATTTTCTTCGGAAACTCTATACTTCTCAAAAACCGTCAGCTGTCAACCCTGTGAGGGAAGGAAATAAGAGCTTCCGAGATTCTTGAGTCTTCTTTATTAAAGATGATAAACATCCCAGAATGGAAAATTTTGGATTTTAAAGCAAGACGAAATGTCATATCATATATCACATGTGTGTATATACTTTGTTTTTATTTTTAGATTAAATGATTGATCTGAATACATTAAAAATATATTTACTAAAAACATTTATCTCGTTTGAGAAACAAAAATAAAATATTGCTGTATTTTATCAGTGCTGGGCTCTAAAATGACTCCTTGCTTATAATGAATACTGAATTAAAACTAGTTATTTATAAAATATTTTGAATGAATTGATTAAATATTTTTGAAAGGTTCACTGTAGCATAAGTAAATTAATATTTATAAGAAAGATATTTAATATTTACTTTTTATTATGCCCTTTAGCATATTCGGTAAGCATTTTGATTTAACTTGAGAACTTAAATTTTTAATGAATCCATTGCTAATGCATATTTTCTCTGCACATATTTCAATTTATTTTGTGCGATAAGAAAATGTGAGTTATTCTTTTTAATGATAATTATTTCAGAGCTAATTAGAAATATTCAATAAATAAACTTGATAAGAAGAAATTCATAATTATGAAATGCATTGCTTATAAGCTGCTTAAGTTTATTTGTTTAGTAATTTGTTGAAGAATAGCTACTTCCATAAAATTCAATACACACACACATAAATATGATGATTCTAATAAATATTTGATTATTTATTAACCTTTCGTTTGAATATTTAATATATTTTAATTAGCGTTAGAAATTGTTATTTCAGAATCTTCTAAAAATCCATACAAAAGCTTCATCTTCTATTCTCTTAGCTTAATTATAAATTTGATGCATATTTAGGTAGATTCGTTTGTTTCATATTTATTTATTGAAAGCATAATTTTGTAAGTTAATATCACTTGAAATTTGAATTTCTTAAAATGATAAAAATTTTTATATTTTATATTTTTCTGACTAGGGTTAATAGATTTTATATCTTCAGAATAATTATTTGCATAATATTTAATTAATGTATTTCAAACAAATAATTTTCATTTTTATTTTAAACAAATATGCACATTCTTTGATTTAAATTATTTTACTAATTAGAGTCTGCTGATTTTAATGTCATTTTTCTGAAATATGCGGTTTATCTGTTTTTAGAAAATGTTACTATTTTATATTAATACATTATAATTTATTTTTCTTCAAATTATAAAACCAAAAGGATCATAAGTAGTGATGCATATATTGATGAAATAAATAAAACAAAACACAAGAATTATTGCATAGTATAGATATATAGAAATTCTAATTTATAAAGGTATAAATTAATTCAAAAGACATTAAGAAATACATCGCTAGCCATAAATATTACGATTAGTAAGAATTACTATTCTTGTTCAAAGAAATTTGTTTAGATAAAAATGCAACTCCATTTTAATCATATATTTGTCATTTAAAAAATAATTAAAATCTAGTTATTTTGTAGTTGTTGTTGACCCGTCATATTTTCGTGTTTCCAGCCCTGAGTTACGTCTTCTAAATATAATTTTTACATTTTCAATATCCCTTGTTAGATATTGTAACTTAATTTATTGATAATATTTTGGCTTTTTCATGATGCACAAAAATTATATGACATTCAACTTTATTAAAATAACTTAGAATTAAATATCAATGCATTTTTTATCACTACTCACCTTAAAGAAAGAATTAATAAATATCATTAATTTCACAGCTTTTTACTTATTTTGTTGCAATTCTTATTTTATTGTGTTAGATAGTAATTACGTTTTCTGATTTGAAGTCTAAGATATTTTATTAAATAAAAAGTACCAATGCTCCTAATGTACAATATTAAGGTAATATTTAAATTCAGGAAACAAAATTCTATTACTTTTAGTTAAAGTTGAGATTTTACAAGAAAAAAGTTTATTTTTTACTGAAGTTTAAATTTAAATTGTTAACTGCACTTTTTGGGTTCACGTCAGAATAATTCACTTTATTTTTTGGGTTCACGTTAGCAATAGACAGATTGCAATTTTGTTAGCAGTATGCTGTTGTATGTTATAGTTATAGTAGTATGTTAGTAGTGCTGCTAAGGAATTTTATTGCTTCTGTGATATTTATGCAAATGATTCGTTTTTTTTATGAAACTACAATATTAATGATTAATGCGTAGTATATAATATTTGGAGAATGTGAACATTTTTACTTTTTCCATGTTCAATAAGTTTCATATTTGGTTAGTTTCTATGATGATAATAGGACATTGAAAAATTCAGTTCACTTAAAAATGCCTTTTTCTACATTCTGTTTCTTAAATTTAAAACACTGGTTTTGTTAACTTTGACAGTACAGAGTTACTCAATCTTATAAAAATAATAATCATTTTATTTAAATTATTCACTGTTTTAATGTCTCATTTTTTTCATAAAAAATGTCAAACTGATTGGATCATTATAAATGGAAACAAATATTTAAACCTTTGTGTTAAAGGACAAAGCCTTAATCATTCATCTTCCAGATAGCACATTTTGTCAAGATAAGATTCAAATTGATTGCATAAACCACACACACACAGTGATAATTTCATAAGGATACCAAAATAACTTCTTTTCATACTTATAAAGAAAATTATGTTTCTAAACGGGACCGCGATGGCCTGGTTGGTTAGGGCGTCGTTCTTGTTTCAGGAAGGAAAGAGTTCAAACCCCGGCTGAAGACCAATCGTGTTCACTAATGGCGACTGGAGCACATAAAATATATCGTGATCGCAATGTCCTCCATATTCCCATCCCAAATTAATAACTCTAGGAGTATTAGGGACCAGGCCTTATATCTTCTCTAAATTATAAGACTAAGATGATGCTGCCACCTGTGAGAAAAAGTCGTACTTCCACCCTCGTGAGTGGTGCTCTATTCTAAAATGGAAAAAGCTCTTTCTGACTTCATTCGCTTAGTTCCAGATGGGCGGTTTTGGCTTCGCAAAGTGTCATTCTTTCTAAATAAATGGATTTAATATATCATAAAGTTGCATCATACAGAAATTTCCAAATGCTTATTTTTGTTTGATCCATAATTCATAGACTGAAAAAATTATACCTCAATTGATAAGAATAAAGTAGAGAGATTGGAAACTGCATGATTCGTCAGTCAAAATTCTAAAGAAATAAGTGCTCCAATACCTCCGAGAATAAAACAAAAAAGACTAAAAATGAATTCACTGATTATATTTTACAATATTAAATTCCTTTAATTCACTTTTGAATATTTGTTTATAAATCTAACATTATATTAATTACAGTGTTAAGAAATCGATGATAATAAACATTTAACTTTTTATGTTTAAAACGCTTTTTTTTCATCAAGGCAGCAATATCAGCTACTTACGTGCTTATACAATTTTGCATAGTAGTCCATGTAACTGTATTTTAAGTTCTACATATTGCTTTGATATTTATGATAATTTTCAATAAATTCAAAATGAAGAAATTAAATAAAATGTTTTCTTGATGTTCTGTCTTTTATAGTTTTTCAGAAATGCATTTTATTTTACAATAAATTTACTTTTAATATGCCTTATATTGCCAAAATATATTTGACAAAATAAATAAATAATATTTATTACACTGCATTATTTATAAGAACATATCTTTGAATTAAAATGAGGGAATTTAAACATCACGAAAGTATTAAATTAGATAAAATGATAGAATATAATTACATGAATTATTCACAAATCATAATTAATGAATGTAGCTGAGTTGAAATTTTTAAGCAAGGATATATATTATTATAGTAATAATATTATAATGGAAAGTAACATCTTTCAGGAAAACAAAGCAGTTTTTAATAAATTAGATATTGTAATACAATTTTCATTACTTTAGTTGATACTAATTAATTATTTTATTTAACATATTTTATTTTATTAATCTGATGTGATTATTGCACTGATACCTCTTATAATTCATTTATGTGAAATTATCATAAGAGGAAGAATAAACACATGATATGCATAATCATTTCTCATAAATTCTTTTGGATGTATAAAATTCCCGAGAAACGGGAAATTAGCATGATGAGTTAACCTGTCAAGAACCTATTCCAATCCCATTGCTCAGTTAATTTATATCTGTCTGCATCAGACATGTCATGGTAAATATGCAGAACATAATTGAGCCACTTGTATTTGAAGTTTGCCATCGATCAAATCGCTATCTCAATTAGAGCCAACAAGCACCGATTGTTGCTTTAATTTTCGGGGCAATTAAATGGCTACTAGACACGTTGAGTATTCAAATGATTATGCAATAATTAAGGGTCAGGAAGTTATATTCGCCGCTACACGTAAAGCAAGATGCTTTGATCAGACATTTGCAATTTAAAACGGGAGCTACATCCTTTCTGTATAAATAATCGTGACCCAACTTATAATTCCATTTAGCTGGTATAAGCACAAAATATATTCTACTTAAATATTTGAGTTAGTCTAAACTTCAATCTGAATTAATCTAGCTGAACAATCTAGCGTTAATCTGAAATCATTAAATTTAATCAAATAATTAATGAAATTTCAATCATCTGTATCCAAAATTATTGATAATTTTTATGTCAACCCAACTTCTTTTACCATAAAATATCTTAACAATTAGACATGTAAATTTTTACTCTTTTATTCCTCTTTATACTTAGCTATTATAATGCTATAATTGAAAAATCTGTTATTATTTTATTTACATATTATTGAGAAAAGTCCAGAATTTTATCGTAAAATGTTTTAAAAAACTAAAATTTTAAATATGATACTAAAGAGAATAATATTTATGTAATATCTGTTCCTTTCCTTCAATGAATTCATCAAGACTCATTGAAGAAGATAGTAAAAGAATAACAAAATTTATGAAGAAAAATAATTTATGGCGTTAAGGTAGAATGCACAGTTCCTGAGTAATTTTAAAATTTGTAGTAATTTCAAAATTTTTAAATTTTACAGGATGAAGTTATTTCGAAATTTTTTAAAGTGAAAATATAACATGTCATATTGCATTAAGATAACATATCTCTTTTAAAAAGGTGATCAAATGATTTAACCATGCATGAAAAAGTTTATATGAATTAAAAACTATTTTTTGTTTAAATTACAATTTGTCAAGGAACAAACCCATAATTCTTTGTATTCTTGAAATAAGCACACAAACTGTATTATTATAAATTGCTTAATAAAATTATTTACTTAAAAATAATTATATGTAAAAGCTATTTTTATTAATATTAATATTAACTTAATAACACTTTAAAAACTTATAAAAGTGTAATTGACATATTTTTATTAACAGAAAAAGATATTTCAAATTATTTGAGATAAGTTTTATTGTTTTCTTCATGAATTAAGAATGGGTAAAATAAAATACGCTTCATATATTGCTTTATAGTTTTTTCTCCACAAGCCTTTCTATAAAAACTTATTAGAAATGAAGTTATTAATAATTAAGAATGAAGATTAAACAATTAACCATATTTTCAATTAAACATGAATTTCACATTCGGAGAATAGAATCATAATCGTATCAATTTAAATTAAATTTGCATAAACATTTAATTACTATGATTCCACTGTTTCTTTTAAGTAAACTATTACAAATAACAAAATGAGTGGTTTTTCACTTACAAGCCAAATTACTTTTGATGCTGAAATTATAATTATTTATTAGTTAAGAAACTTTGCATTATATTTTAAATAGTAAATTAGGTTTATTTCAAGCCCATGATACATACTCTTATCAATTAATCATTAGTAAATGAGGGAAAGTTTTCAGTTTGTCATAAATAATTATTTGGCAAATTTAAAAGTTATTTTTATATACAAGTTTCTTACTATATATGTTAAAATTCTCTCTCTCTCTCTCTCTATATATATATATATATATATATATATATATATATATATATATTTCTAATTTGAGTAAACTTATGCTATATCAAAACAAATGAACTTAATTTTTAAGACATTCAAAATAGAAATACTTAGGGGATTTTGAGAAATGTTACTCGTTCTCAATTCTCTCTTAAATAGGTGTTTCTTACCCGTAAACATTAAAAATTTGTTAAAATAATTGACACAGTGAATTTAAAATTAAAGAAATTATAGAATTAGGATTCTCTTAAAGTAACAAATTGTGAATTTCTTTTTTTACGAAGTGGTATGTCTACATTAAAAACAAAATCTTATAGGTATAATAAAATATTTTCTATTAATATGGAAAAATTACTCTTAATCACAATGAAAATAAATTTTAAATTATTATTAGCGTAATATTTTATCTCCAACATATGCTATGACTGTTAGATAAATTTAAAAATGACGGGGTATATTTTCTATAAAATCTAACATTCTAAAAATAAGAATAAAAATATCCTAGTGAGTCATATTCGAACTATTATTTTATTTTAGTTAGCTTTATCAAGATTTTGTTCAAAACAGAGGTAACTTAACAAAGGCTTTTGAATCAGTGTTTATCAATTTATCTTCAAATAATGTAAAAGAATAAAACTAAAGAAAAATCTTGAACATGATAAATATAAAAAATTATTTTTCAAGTTAAAAATGTAAGCATTTAATTATGATAAAGTCATTGTTTATGGGAAAGTATATTCATTATATTATTTATAATGTAACTTTGAATAATATAACTGTTTCAGTTATTAATCATTATAAACTAAAAAATAAGAAAATTTAAAAACAATCTACATATCTTACACTTATTACAGAAATGTTTGAATTAAATATATTATAATATTTATATAATTTTAATTAACTGTTCTCAATGTATAATATTTTAAATCTTTTTTTAAAATTTGGGATTACGTAATTTTTATTCATATTGTTAATTATCAAAATTTATTTGTAATATATATTTATGGAAGCCATAAAAATGACGTTTTGAAATACTCTTTGAAATCATTTCAGAAATGTATATTTTTCAAATAGAAATGTTAAGTAAAACAAAGGAAAAGTGATAAACTAAATAAAATAAATGTGAATACTTTGATACTGTCAGCAAATGTTATCCCATTTTTGACTCCAAAATAATTCATTGTATATATTTTGAAATTCAAAGCATTTTTATACGGATACAAAAGTAAATGAATACTGAAAGGATTACCCTTACAGAATATTGAAAAGATGAAACATGATGTTATTCAAAAATTTGAACTTAATTATTTAAATTAAATTATAGGAAATTAAAAGTGTTTGTTTAATGATATATTCTCCTAATTTTGTTGAAAATCATGAATTTATTTCTCTGAATAAATAATGTAATTTCAAAACATATTTTTATTCTACAATATGTTACAGATTTATTTTAAATAAAAAATTATTTAATTAAATATATTTATATTATTATATAAAAATTGTTAAAAATATTGGTTTTTCACACTCAATCAAATATAGATAACATTCTAAAAATATAAATTTGCATTCATGTTTAGTATTTAAACTCAAATCTTTGAAGAAGTGAAGAGAAATTATTACCAAATAAATAATTCCCATTAGTAATTCTAAAAGCTACAGTAAACTATTAAAATATCAACTAAAATATAACTGTTTTTATAATATATTAAATTACAGGTGAAATCATAAAAATGCAGAATATATACTCAAACACATAAAAAATGCTTGAAATTTTAATTTCAATAAAAAGGATAGAACATGAGTTTAAATTTCAGATGTTATTAAGTATAGTAAAAAAAAAAGAAAAAAAAATATTCATATAACACGTATAAGTACTAATGAGTTAGAATTAAACAATGTAGAAATAATGTTTATAAATATTAGGAATAAAAATATTTATATATGAGGATAAGAAAATACAGACCAATAGTAAACATAGAATTAAATTAAATTTAATTTAGAATGAAATTTTGTATTGAAAAAAATCTTGGAAAATAGGCTTATCCTTAGAAATTGCTATTAATCATTAAACATTCAATAACGACAATATTACAAAAAGGAATTGTTACTGTAAGATAAATTTGAACAAATATTAATTAACAAGATAGAAAATAAACGCATTTCTTTTCAGAATAATAAAGTTTCAACCATTTCTATCATAAATTATGGTTTTTTTTTATTTATATGAATTAATTTAATGAAATACACTACTGGCCATTAAAATTGCTACACCAGGAAGAAGCTCGAATAAAGGGTAGAGCCACGGGTCGTAACACACCAGAAATGTAACGTGCACTGTTCAAAGCACCGTCACTGCGAACAAGAGGTGACCGAGACGTGTATCCAATGGCACCCCATACCATCACTCCAGGTGATGGGGCAGAATGACGATGACGAATGCACGCCGCTAGTGTGCGTTCACCACGATGCCGCCAAACACGGATGCGACCATCATGATGCTGTACACAGAACCTGGATTCATCTGAAAAGATGACGTTTTGCCATTCGTGCGCCCAGGTTCGTCGTTGATCACACCATTGAAGGCGCTCTTGTCTATGACGCAGCGTCAAGGGAAGCCGCAGCCATGGTCTCCGAGCTGAGAGTCCCTGCTGCTGCAAACGTCGTCGAACAGCTCGTGCAGACACTTGTTGTCTTCCAAACGACCCCGTTTCTTGACTCACGGCTCGTGACGTGGTTGCACGATCCATTACGGCCATGCGGATAATATTCTGCGAGCAGCAATTCTGCGATAAGATAAACCTCAATCTCGGTATGCTACAATTCGACATTTATCAAAGTCAGAAACGTGCTGGTACGCATTTCTCCTTCTTACACGAGGCATCACAACAACTTTTCACCAGGCAACAACGTTCCAATGCAATTTGTGTATGAGGAACCGGCTGATCATTTTCCTCATTTAAACACAATGTTGATGTTGCTACTGGTGCCTGCTTTGTCTGAATGCTCTGAAAAGCTAATCATTTGCATATCACAGCACTTTCTTCCCTTCGTATAAATTTCACGTCTGTAGCATGTCGCCTTCTTGGTGTAGCAATTTTAATGGCCAGTAGTGTATAGTTTATTTAAAAATGTAATATTCTGAAAACAGCAATGCAATATTTGTTTAACGTTCTATTGCTGTTATAAAGTTTAATTAATTCATAAAATAAAAATGAAGAAATTAATAAAAATAGATTTTTTTTAAAATTTGTTTAATATAAAATGTTAAAAAGAGGAATTAATTTGGAAAGAAGCAAGGTATGATACTCAAAGCTTGCAGACTAACTTCACTACATGAAAGATGAAGTGTAAGTAATATTCTAAGGTTTATTGAATTAGAAATTATGATTAGTATTATTTCAATTATGTCGAAAAATATTTGTGTATTTACTTTTGTTTATTAATATCTGCACATTTTATAAAGAACTTATACTTTATATTTATAATAAGCAGATGAGATTGACAAATCTAAATGATTAATTTGTTTTAAAAAGCAATTAAATTAAAAAGAAGTAGTTTATGCAATAAACATAAAATGAATTTATGTACATTTCACTTTTAAACGTCAATTTCTTTTTTTTTTAATAGCATGTTATCTTTAGGCTTTAAGTAATGAATTTGCTATTGAAATATTAGTTGTATTGCTTATAAGAAATAACAATTACTCAAGAAATTATAAACTATTTCTATTGAATTATATTTTATACCACAACTAAAGCATATGTGAGATGTCTGGATGTGTATATATTATATATATATATATATATATATATATATATATAATATTTAACACGTTATTACATTATGCATTATTTGCATTTAAGTATCATTCTTTTATTAAAATTATACTTTATTAAATTTATACTTTGCTATGTCATTATTCAAGATTAGTGTATAAGTTTGAATTAGTCATTGTTAATGTTTATAAAAATGAAATGCTTATAAATAATATATAATTATATTAAATGTTTTGATTACAGAATACTTATATTTCTCAATTTTCTGCAGTGAAAATTTGCATTATTATTCTTTTTGAGAGCTATAAATCATCTCTAACAAAGGAATCATTTTACGATGTTTCTAGAACTACTGTGCCAAGAATTATCATACCTTGAAAGAAACTTAGGAAAAGTGTTATCTGTAAAGAAGAGCATTTAATGAAATTTGAAAATAATGCAACTAGATAAGCAAAGGTTGCGAGAATAGTCATTTGAGAATGTTAGACTAAATTGACGCAATTAACAAGCGATATCTATATCCATATGAATCTCCACATTCATGGAAATAACTATTCATGGAAAATTAATCATTCTAAAATTGTGTCAGTGATAAAAATGCTTTGAAAATGGTATACGAATGTTGATAATTAAAATGAACAGTACAAGTTTTGTCATTTTAAATCGCAAAAGAAAAAAAATGATTTACGAAAATTGGAAACACTTTTTAGCCCGATAAGAGTCTCTATTGGCTTATAGCAACTTTTGTTAATGTGGTCTGCAATTGTGCAATATTTATTCGGTAATATTAGAGACTTACAACGAAATAATTTCATGAGTGCTTATAGCAAGTTGCTTAATTTATCTTAATCTCCCAATATGAATATTTGAAACTAATACCTTGTAGTACATTCATTCACAGCATCAACTCGACGCGCTTGATGATTTGAAGCAGCTACTGATAAATTTGATATGAATTCGTCATGTAAGCAACACCAAAGTTTCTATTTGTCTTCCTTACTATACAAGTTGCAATTGATATAAGCATTTGGAAGACCCATATTTATAAAAATTAATATTCCTAATCTTTAACGACAGCTTTTTTTTAAATCGCATGATATAATAGTAAGAATAATTATCATCCTTTCATTCAATTACAAAGCAAAAATAGAAAAATCTATTTATTACTTTGTATTATACACCGGATATAATAGCAATGAAGACAAGTATATACTTATAGTTTTTATTTAAGATCTCTCGATGAATATTCGTCACTGTGGGCAGAGCGTCTTATTTTAGTTTTCTGGCTTTTCCATCCTTATTATAAAGCTTTATAATGATCTGCAAGTCATGATATCTTGGTTTACATTGGTTCAAAATCATAGCCTTATAAATAAATATCTCAAATAAGCAGTGCTGTAATTTCCTTCGTGATTATTTTAATCTTATAAACTATCTACCATTAAGTATTTGGACAACTATGATAAAAGAGATATAAACACAGTTTAAGTCATATTTAATAGTTAATTGAGCCCTTTTGTAAAGTATTTATAGTTTTATTAATAAAAGGGCATATATTTAATTAAGGGCATATATTTAACAAGTGTTTGGATGATGAAGAATGGTATTTTCTTTCATTTGACTTGGAGAAAGTATGTAAGTCTTCCACTGACTCAGGAATGTTACTGTAACCATTATTCAATTACACAACTCATTGCAGAGCTTTTCTTGGTATTTATGTCTGGAACTTCGCAATTCTTGGAAATTGGAGGCAGATTCAATCGGTTCACCTCATTGTGAGCACATCAATATATGGTAGACGTCGTAAGATGATAAGTGCAGTTTCCATACTTTATATAATAATGATCCAACCCATAAAATTGTCATAGCGAGAAAGTACATTGTCTAAAATAAAAAGAGTAGGAATTGAAGTTGAGCCTACTATAAATTAGGATGAATGGAACAAGTCCATACCCCGAGAAACATCCCCAGATCATAGTTCCACTTCCACTAAAGTCTCTAATGCTCGAATGTTGATATTCAAATTATAATAATAAATGTAATAAAAAATTTAAAAAAGATGTCTATAAATAATATATTTTAGGCAGTTAAATTATAGTTAAGAAATATCATAGATAGAGAAGTGTAAGTTCGTTGAAAACCAAGTGTTCTCTGTGAATTTTTTACTTGCTAAATTTATATACTAATACAATTCGTCAAATAAAAATATTTTAAAAATCGTATATTTGAATGCCATTAAAAGCTTTGTCTGCTTGCATAATTTTTAATGCAACATTTATAAAAAATTGAATTTAAGGGCTTTATTTATTTATTTTACATGTTAGTTTTTTTTAATTGTTGTGTTCTAAAATAATTTATTGCATTTTTTTAACGAATTCCTTTATAGTTGTCGGTTTATTATTGAATTGAAAATAAGTGCTCCTTTTTTTCTGTTTCAAGCTTACATATATTAGTTGCCATTTTATAAATTTTCTAACTTTTTTTTAGCTATTTTTATAACTGAAATATTTCAGCTACAATTTTCAAATTGATAAGCATTTCAAGCATTCTTTCACTGATTGTTGAAAACTGTTCTTATTACACATGCTACTAGTTACATTTTTATAAAGGACTAAAAACTAGTAATAGAAAATAAAATTACTGTTTGTTTAAACAAATTTATTGAAAAAATAATCTTATAAATATCTACAATTGTATACCAAATTTATTGAAAAAATAACCCTAAAACATTTCTTTTTATAAATTAGAATTTAACATATATTTTAATTTCATACATTTTTCGAAATATATTTTATTATCATCCAATACCTAATTTATATATGGTTAAAAATATTTATTACGATGAAAAAAAAGTATTAACTATGACTTAATTTATATTTTATTCAAATGAAAATAGTTAATTTTTTTATATTTGATTATCAATTTCTACCTGACTGATGCTAATTTATTTGACATTTATCTAGACTAATTATATTTTCAAGAAAAGAACTATTTATGTTATTATATAATAATTAGAAGAAGAGGAAAAAATTTAAAGTTTTTAAAAATGTTTTCTTTTTAGATTTTGTAATTGCAATTTTTTTTTATTTATAACGCCTAAAGTTTTCCGCTATGATGAACAATTGAATTAAACAAACCAGAAAAAATATTTTGTGGATTTAAATTTCCAATTCTTTTTATTTTTTACAAAATTGAGCAAATATTACAATAAAAATATTTTATATAACACAAATATATTGTATATATATATATATATATATATATATATATTTTACTATAATATTGATTGTTTTTTGCTACAATAAAAATATAAGAAAATAATATGAAACAAAAAATAATATCAATGTTCTTTTAATTTCTCATCTGCACTTTTGAATGACCATGTTTAATGAAACTTGATAAACAATTCAGTTGTATAAAATTTTTTATTTTTGCTTATTGTTAATATTTAACTGAAATGCATTATTATTTCTTTTGACTCTTAAGTGAAAATATTTTATTTTGTTTCAGATATGTAGAAATATATCTGGATACAGCAAATTACCATTTTAATGTTAAATTCTTTGTCTCAATAATGTTTTTGTTATAATAATGCAAATTCATTTAACTCTGATGGTTTCCGTGAAGCATTAAATCTAATTAAACTTAGTATTCATCATAAAATAAAATATAAAGTTTGAAAACTTAAAAAATTCTTAAACTTTAGTTATGATTTTATTTTATTATAATCCTTATATCAATAGCTAATAATATTTGAAGAAACAAGTTCGTATTTCATTGAATGTATAAGTATAATTTTTACATTGCAAGGGTTCTTGGCTTAATCGATCTAACTTCCAATTGGTTATCTTTTGAATACTCTGTCAATTTAAGGGTTTTTGAATATGAACATGATAAATTACATGTCTTGAATTTACTTTGATTTTAAAAAGCTTTTGAACCCAGTTAAAGTTATAGGCTATAAAAAATGTATTACTAAGAAATGGGCTATTTAAAGAATATTTATTAATTGGTCATAATAATTATATTTATTGGTCATCAGAATAAAAAAGAAAGCTATAGCAAAAGTATACTTATTACTTTCAAATAAGCATATACAGGTATACAGACTGATTGTTGTTGTTGCTAATGACACTTGACAACGCCAAGCCCGTCCGTCACAGAGACTAGGCGAATGAAGTCAGAGAGGGAGCGTCTTCCGTTTTTTTAAAAGAGCAGCCTCATACGAAGGTGGAAGTACGACTTTTGGCTTATAGATGGCAGCACCATCTGAATCTTCCTATTTAGACTTTGAAGACCCAAAGCCTGGCTCCAACCATCCCCAGAGGTATTAATTTGTAATAGGGACATGGAGGACATTGCGACCCGACGGATTTAACGTGCCCCAGTCGCCATTAGAGAACACAATAGATCTTCGGCTAAGCTGAGATTCGAACTCACCACCGTTTGGTAACGAGAAGAATGCCCTAACCAACTAGGCCACCACGTCCTCACATACACGTTCATTTATGCACGCAATGTTTCAAAAATTGATTAAGTTTATCTGGATTTTTTAATAAAATTTGTACATATACATTATATTTCTAAATATTTATTTAATATGCTTATGTGTGTATATATTTAAATATAATAAAGACAGCATGCATAAAATAGTATTAATTTATGTTTAATAAATAATTTATTTAATTCTTTTAGCTATAAATAATGAAGAAAACATGTTCATTAAATTTGTAAAATATATATGCTTTAAGTTTGTTTTTTACCAATATATATAATACATAATATACCAATATATATAATACTGTAATGAAAGTGGTAGAACAAATTTAGTTAACATAAATTTCTTGACATGCGGTATTAAGATAAATATTTTCCTTAATAAATTAATATGCAATTATATTAATTCAAACTATTTCAATAAAGAAAATAAATAATAAGCACTTTAATTCAAATTTTTATTTTAACAGTTAGATAAATATATTTATGTTTACTAATGTAGAGATGCTTTAGAGAAAATATTTTTTGATAGAATAAAATTTTCTTGACATAATCTTCCTCAAACAATTGTTATTTAAATATGAAAAAAATGTATGAATTTCGTGATTTAAATAGCAAGTTTTATTAAAAAATAAAAACCAATTATGTTCTTATTTTTACAAATAATTTATAAAAGTGATCTTTTGATTAAAACAGTAAAAGATGATAAACAAATTAATTTTTAAGATAACTCATAGATCTCCATCTTATAAACAAAGTGGAACTTTTAGACTTATGTCATAATTTTTGAATATTTTCAAGTTTATTTCTAAATAAAAAGAATAAAGAGATCATCAGAATATTTCAGGAAGCAAATAAACACGTCAGTTCTACTTTTTAATCATTAGCTCTCAATACCGATAATATTTGCAAAACAATCACGTTCCCGTTTCTCAGATATTTGAATAGAATCCACATTTTTCTCACGGACGTGCCCATTCAACTATTTGAATCCGTTATCAGACGGTTGAATACAGGATACAGCGAATGGTATTTTCTCTCCTGTTTCATCGACCATGATCGTCTGAAGCTCCGGTATGAATTATGATTTCGATATGTCGATATGCATTGAACCGGAATCTCGTGTTAATGGAATTGGTAAGGTGGTCATATTTATCCGAAAGAAAACTGATGATTCAGAGCACCCTTACGAATCAATAACGACATTAAGCAATAATAAACTCAGCAACTGCTGAGACAGCTGCTGAGAAACGTTTCAAAATATATTCAAATGAAAATAATTTTTATCGAAGAATTATCGAATGAAAATAGGCTCCCTGCGAAAACGACGATTCTTCGCTAAAAACAAACATAAATAATCCAGTAGAATTAATTCCACATTGAAAAGAATTACATCGTCAAGTATTTCAAATATTTCTTTTTTAATTTATGACGTCAGAAAACCATCGAGAGCATATTATTCAATTTCCTTATTTTACCATCATTTAATTAAAACTCGAGTTTATGCCGGTTTTAAAATGAAATGAGATAAATTTTATAAGAGTTTTTATGAATAAAAATAATGCTGATATTGATTAAAAATGAGGAAAATTAGTTTTCGCTTTTCGATGACTTGTTTTTTTTAGAAAGAAAAAAGTGTGTGATATCAGATTATTTCAATTAAAAAAATTGCGGCATTTTTGCTACCTGAGTTAATTAAGTATAAATTCGTTCCGAATAATTATGAAATGAATTTTGCCTTAATTAGATTGCATCTGTTTCTTTACACGAAAGTAAAGATTATTAATTTTTGAAGTGAGAAAAATTTCCTTTTTTTTTAGCAATTTCTTTATTAAAAATTAAAATCAAATGCCTTGGAGCAAAAATAAATGTCAATGTTGTTTAATTTTCTGATAAAGTGTCTTAATTTTCAGATGATTTAAAAACTCTAGTTTTCTGTTTAAATAATAATATTAAATCTAATTATTTAACATTTAAATTAGTATAAAATTGTTATTACTTATTTTAGAATTTGTTAAATAATTTAATATATTCCACTTTTATAATTCAGTGAAATTATATATGTATACCATGATTAAACTGGGTAAATCAGTACAACAGTGTTATAAATTTCAATAGAGATAGAGTACACTTAAGTGATTGGGAATCGTATAATAATGTTTTATTGGAAACGTTTTCCTAGCGCGGTCGGAATAACCAAAACGTAAGAAAGGAATGATCTAAGCAAGGGGAGAAAGCATGTTTATTAATCTTAGTATAATAAAAAATTAAGGAAAGAGAGAACAAAAGGAGATAACAATCGTAATCAAAGATGGAGCTCAAAACTACCACCTTGGGGCGTGATATCCTGACTGTATTCTTACATCTTTGGTACTATGACAATTTAACATTAATAAAAAAATCTTGGCGTGCTTCCAACTTTCCCAGCAGCTGTCGTTATTTGTGCTGCAAGGTTCTCAGTACTGGCAACTTACAACAGTGTTTTAACTAGTGATTATTTTCTTTGAGGGAAAATGCCATGATTGGCTTGCTTTTCGGCGATTGAGCGAGCAGTGCACTGGACCATCTCACTCGATCTGCCGTTGACCATACATTGCATTCAAGTAAAGTCCATTTTTAGTGGTACAACGAGAAGTGATGTTGACCAAATTTTTCAGGGATTGTGAGAAGTGATAATGTGATAAATTTTCGCTACTAATAAAAAGAATGTTTCCTTTACTACTCGCGTCTTTACATTCTTGTGCATTGAGCTGTAACTTCCGAATGAAGAATGTGTATAAATATGTATATAAATATATTAATATAACTTTAAAGATATTTTCCAAATCAAATGCAATGAATAATTTAATTTGTTTAAATGGACCATTTTTATCAATTATTTCTCTAAAGGAGAACTCGATCTCACAATGGTTTAGTTATCTGACTATGCTTTCAAAATGGAACAGCTCAGATTCGATCGCTATTTCCGTTAATTAATTAATATTTATGAAAAGTGACTAGCCAAATGTTTAGATGTCTTGCATTGGAAAATCTGAGATTTCAGAACCATGAAAATATTTACTTTATAAACGTCACTTTGTATTTTGAAATTTCGGTCTTCATAGACATTGTTTTTAATGCGAATTTTAATTTGATGTTTACAGTATTAATTTGTATTAAAAAAAGAGAAAAAGAGACTGTGAAAGTAACACTACGAAAAATATTATTATTTTCTATGTAATTTGTAGGTAATAATTAAAATTTCTTCCTGCAATTTCTCAAAGGACATTTATAAAATATTACAAAGATTTTATCTTAAATGCATCAAATTTGATCTGTTATATGAAAAGTACTTAGAATTAAAAGAAAAACTGTAAGAAATATTTTCAAAATATTTCAAATGTTTGTTATAATTTAATAAAATTATGAAAAAAATGGTCAGAAAGATCTATATACAGTCAATATACGTATCGATATTCCTATTGTATGCATAGACGATTATTAGCTTGATTTAAACTGGTGAGGTGAAAGAATTAGACATTTGCATATTAAAATATGAAAAAGTAATACGAATTTTAAAGTTAAAAATTGTTTGAGTGCCTTTTCGTGAATTGATAAAATTACTATCAACACATTTTTTTTGATTCAATGGTAGTTAATATAAATTTGTTTTCTCAAGTTCGCATGAAGTTAAATATATTTAATAGTGTTCCGCAGATTAGAAATAACATAGCATAGCTAATGGGACTTTAAATTCTAGTTTTTGAATACAGTAAAAAATATATTATTTAAATATGTTTTCAAGAAAGTAACAATTTTTTATTTCAGAAATTACACCAAAAACAATTTCTTTGATTATGAGGTTTGATTATGACAAAGTTTAACCCTTTAACGCCAGGTGTGCCGAATTCGGCACATACCTCCAGGATATTTTGCCTCAGTAGCTAAGTGAGTTATACCACAATAGCCCATTGTGAGGTTTTCGGCACATTCGTATCTGCCGGCAGCAATAAGCATAGTTTTTACGTAAAGAAAAAAAACCCCTTTCCTTACGTAAAAAAAATATTGACCATAAAGGGTTAAACTTCATTGTTTAGGGTTAATTCATATATAATTTGAATTCAAGTAATCAAATTCATTTAACATTTAAAGTGCTTATGTTTTATACATTAAATAAATTTCTTTAGAAGAATCAGCACTAATAATATACAATACATATACAGTTCTTATATCTAAAATACTCTACTTTAATTATTAGTGTAATTTTACTGCCAGTTATGCAATTTTATTTATATCATTAGAAATAACATTTCTTAGGCTAATTTTCAGTGTTCATCTCTTGAAATTTATGGAGATATCGCTCAATGTAGACACTAAGTTAAGTTTATCTTCTCGGACAAGATTTGATTTATGAGCACGCGTTTTAATCAAAATGCTATCAGAAAGTAAGACTAATTTAAGCGAGTAACTAATGCCATTGATCCCCTACCTTCCAAATGTGACCCGTAAAGCCTCATAATGAAGAGTAAATGCTTCTGGAAGCCCTATGTGCCATTGATTCAATACTACTAGATTAGCACTTCCGTCGAAAACGTCACCATTTCTCTTTCACTTTGAATAAAAATGTTGGAAATTTAGAGATCCTATAAAGTATAATATTAGAAATCAAAACCACGTAAATACATATTTATTGGAAAATACTCTAAATTAAATATCTTAGAAGTACAAAAAATGTTATTAATAAATAATTTGCCAGTGTTCTATGCCCAAAAGACACTTGATTTATTCCTATAAATGTATTTCGTTCATAAAAAAAGATAACACTAATATAATAATAAAATCTCTTTGTTTATTTAATTTTGATATCAATTTCGCAGAATTGCTGTTTTTTTTAATATCAAGCATAAAGCAGAATTTCTTAAAATGTAAGCTTTGGAAATGGCTTTGATATCATTTATAGGAAAATATGAGTTAAAAATATTTTAAATTAACAAAAAAAAATATATATAGGAAACTGGAAAATAAGATATTCTAGTTAATAAAATTTAAAATAAAGAAGTGGCAAAATTGATGATATTATGTAAGATACAATTGAAGAAAAAAAAATTAAAATGAGATATTTACTGGAAAATGTTTTATATAAACTCACTGCCATTCTAATAAAAGCAAAACCTTCCTACATTAAAAAATATAAGCAATCAGCCTATGTTTCTAGGCGGAGAATGTTTGAGATCTTCTCGTTGAAATATATTTAAGCACATTGAATGTTTAAATAAAAGGTGTTGCAATAAAATTTTATATAATTTTCTGATAGCTTTCTTGGAACTTTTGCGTGTGTGTTTATTGGAAATTCTTTATGATTTGAAATGAAGAATCATAAGAAAATATTTCGAAATGCTTTTTTATGTTCATTATGAAAAAATATAAGTAGTAAAATGTAAAGGAAAAAATAAAAATGAAATGGGCTCTTTTTTGCATTCAAAAAATTGCATTGCAAGTTGCATTGTAAGGATAAATTTTAGGAATGAAAATCTTGAGTAGAAAGTTTAAAATGTTATACAATTAAAAGTGTAATTTATGAAATTTATTTGGTATAATGTTAATTCTTCCTTGTTTCATGTAGCAAATACCTCTCAATTTAAAAAGCAAACAACAAATAATTATAGTTATTTGTTATTTATTATGTAGACTAACAAGTATAATCAACAAATAACTATAATTTTTAGAAATTCTCTGTCAAAAATAATAACATAAAGAAAATAAATCTATTAGTTTTGCACCCCTTTCTAATAATTATTTAAAGT
>JAPDSC010019862.1:99972-115918 GCA_026290005.1 Latrodectus geometricus | reverse complement strand
AAGGACAAGTGGCTCCAACACATCTAAGATGTAGAGCTAGCTGTTTAAAGTACCAGCAATACGAACTAGAGGAGATCGAGAGTGATATCCAATACCGCCCCATACAATAATACCAGGCCCAAGAACAATGTGGCGGTGCATAACTCAACTGTTCAGCATCCTCTCTCCTCTGTGTCTCCGACTCAAATATGACAATCCTGATGTTGCAGACAGAAGCGTGACTCTTCAGTGAGGACAATTTCATTCCATTCTGCCATCTATACCCTTCTTAAATCACACGATAAGTGGTGGACAAGTCGGCGGCTCTCATTAAGGGTAGGCGGAAAAATGGACGTTTTGCTGACAGACAGTAATACTGTAAATGACGTCGAATGGTACCTGCAGACACTGTTTGAAGTGTACCGACAGAAAGTGTTGTGCTATGATTAGTGATGTGGCTGAGCGATCCATCACTGCTATGCGCACAATTTACCTCTCACCACATGATGTAGTACACTGATCGAACATGTCGCTCGAATCCGATCAAACATGTCGGTCCGTCGTAAACTCCTATATATCCTCATTACACTTGTTTGGTTTCATCCAACACGATTTCTGAGTACGAAAATTTACAATTTTGGTGAGCCACAATCCTTCATCTCTAGAGCTTGGATACTTGATCAAAAAATGATTGGTGTTTATACGTTTTTGATATTGGTGATGGAATGAGGGCTAATTGATCTTTTTTTTTTGGAAATACACAAATGCTGATCTTAAAGCTCCAAGCCTTAAAAAGCGCTTTGAAGTAGAGCCTCAGGCGCGGATGATGTGCATATGCCCTAAAATTCTAATCATGTGCATATTTCGCATCCGCTAAAACATATTGTAAATTCATGTTATTAGTATGCTTCTTTCAGAGTGCTGCATTTACGGTGGCCAGCAGTGTGCATAAAATATTTTTCTTCATATTGTCAAAAGTCAGAATATTTGTATAAAGAGAGACACAAAAATAAATAATATCAGGTGCAAATCTTAGTGACATAAACTTCAAGTTTCTCATTAACTGTTTACTCACGGCATTACATGTACAAAATATTTTCCAAATATCAAAATTCTAGTAAATTATTTTTGTGAAACTATAATGCTGGATTTTAAATGCTTAATTTTTAATAATTTTAATTACAATCGATAAAAACAAATTTAAACTAACTGATAGTTTATTTTTAAAATGTATGTTTATTATAGATTATACATTATACTAATGACTAAATAACAGAATAAATTTCCTGAAACCCTTAATGTTAACATTTCTTATAAATGATATATGTAATTTTAAAATTTAGGGGTTGATTTATTCAAATTGGAACTCATTATTCGATTATGATTCAGATATTTATAAAATGAATTTTCGGAACAAAATGATTCAGTGGATTTTATCTTGTAATATATAATCTTTATTAAGTGAAACTATCTTATCTCTATTTAATTAAAAAAAGTACATTTAATTAATATTAATAGAAAGATTTTTGGTTATTTGATTTTCATATTAGAAGTTTTTATGAAATATTTTTAAGCATTTAAAAAACTACAATAGGATTTCTTATTTCACATACGCAATGTATTTTTGCACCAACATACATTTATCTGCGAACATTATTAATAAATAATAGGTAAAGAACTCGGACAAAATGTTTTTTTTGCAGTTCAAAATACTATGAAAGGATTACTTATTTCATACATACAAGGTACTTTTAAAATAGAACTCTTTTATTTATGAATAACAGTTATAAATGATGGATAAACTCCTTGAAATTCTCCTTTAAGCAAAATATGCATACTTTACAAAGCAAATAAAAAGAAATACGAAACATGACAGGCATATCCCAGAATATCCCAAATGCGAGAAACTAGCATTAACAATTTTTCTTAAAATAAAATGTATTATGCTTTACAAAGGGAGTATAACAAAATTTGAATATATATATATTAAAAAGGGTTAATTCCATCGTTAACGAAGAAATTGTCAGCATTGCCTATATAGATTTAGCAGATCATGTGGTGGAAACTAAACATTTTAATTCTTGTAAGTCATTTTATTAAAAAAATAAATTTACATATACTAACTAACTAAGTTATTGGACTGTGTTATTATTTTGTATGATCTACAGAGTTATTTATAATTTAAGAAAGAATTAAAATTATATATAAGATTTAAAATTTGCTTAAAATTTATTCTAGAAAGATAATTCAATCTTGCGATAAATCATGTTATATTCTGAAGAATTTTTTAATTTTCTAATAGCATGAAGGCGATATTGTTTTAATTAAATAAACATAGTAAATTTCTACTTATTTAATAATATACTTAGTGTTCTTACTATATAAGTAATACATTTTATGCTGCTACACTTATTGCATTTTTATTGTTGAATTATATTACAATAAATGGTTATAAATCGATGAGTGTGTAAAAGATATAAATATTTTAGAACATAGTCATGATAGAAAAAATGAAATGATCATAGAAAAAATGAAAGAATAATTATCAATTGATTCTTTCCTTTTTTCCTCAAATGTTTTTCCGTAATTGCCCTAATTTACATTACAATATAGTATACCTTACTTCGTTAAGAAGTTTATCCTTATCCTTACAAAATAAACATTTCCTCTTCATGCATTTTGATTTGATTTAAGTCATGTAGAAGATCAGATCAATAAAAATTGTTAATTATTCATTTTAAGTAATTAATTACCAGAATTTATGCGTATATATATCATATGAATGCATAGTGTGGATGTATGCAAAACACGAGTGAATGTGTCTCCTGCACATAAATGATGATTAAATTATTTTTTATCAGGTACTTTATTATTTATTTGATGCCTTATAAACTACTAAGTTTTATTTAAATGCATTGTGAAGCTCTTTTAGGTTGAAATTATATCTGACTACGATACGGTAAATTATCATGAACAAATACGTCGAATCTTTTTGCTAAAATACATATAATAAGTTCTCAATTATATCGATTTGGAATTTAAAATTTAATATTAAGCATTAAATAAGGTTTCTTTATTTATAATAAGAATATATGTTTGCATAAAATAAGTTGAATCATTCATATAATGGAATCTGAAAGATAAAGAAATGATTTAACGCTCAAGTTTCCTAAAATTATGTTGTTTAGAGATAATTTTTTACTTATGAAAACAAAAATTAATTTTGAATTCAAATTAATTTTCATTTAATAAAATAGTGAAAATTCTTCATCTGTTATTCTCAGTACATTGTTTCAACAATTTATTCCATAAAAATGAATAATTTAATTATAAAACTTTTTGTAATTAAAGCTTTCAAAAATATCTATAAAATTTTTTTCTTCATCATTTTATTAAAAATTAATTCAATTAATTTTCAAATTTTCCTTAAAATAAATTACAATAGCTTGAGGCATATTTGTTGAAAAGTCTGTTCTGTGCAACATCAGGCAGTTTCTATAAAAATGCTCTATTTTACAGAAGTCACATGAAAGACTTATCAATAAATTTTAATTTGCATATTCACTTACTTCTTCGTTTTAATCAAAAACACTTTCTTTTAAAAAAATATTCCATTTCTTTAAAACCAGTAGGCACTAAGCTGCTTCCCCCATATTTATTAGCTGACATTTGCATTTTGAAGTAGAGCGATTACATCCCAAAACTTCTTTCTTGTAGGAATTGGTGATCGGAAGTTTGTTTGGCATTCATTTTGCCTCCTTGTTTATCTTTCCGGAAATATTTATGATTATCAGTGAGAGGAGTCACGCGGCAGAATTAATGTGGAAATAATTCTGTTGCTTAAATACACATGAATGAGGCAGTCTCGACGCATGGGGGGGGATCAGAGTGTGGTGGGGTCCACGATATGGCTGAAAATTTGGAGGAATATTTCATATCAAAGTTTAATGCTTGATTAAATATTTATAATGAGATCTTTCCATTTCTGACATAGATGGGGTAGACCGAGTTTGATTAAATACATCAGAAGAGCTTGTGCAATGAGAGGTTTATCACGTACAGTGAATATAGTTTATTTGGAAAACATTTGTGACCATATTAGTCCATTATTTGTTTATTCTTAGTATATTATTTGTTTATTGATGTATAAAATTTTAGTTCTTTTTACATAGTTTTTTTTTTTTTGATTCTTGTGCTTTCTTCATATTTAGGGGGAAGAATCTAGTTTGTGTATACTTCATTTTTTATATTAAAAATACAGATTCATACCGATATAATTTATAATTGAGACTATTTATAATCAATATTAAATAACATTGATGTTAAAACAGTAAGCATTAACTCTTTTATTTAATATATTCTCATCTATTAGAGGAGATTGTATATATACACTCTATGATAATCGAGTTTGACTATTGACTATAGTCATGTGTACGGAAGTTGTTGAATTGCTAAGAAGGTTGATCAAGCAGTATTTAAATATAACACTCATACTGCAGTTGACTTTTATTCTCAAAACAATTTATTTACTTTGTTTTCATCTAAGCTGAGTACATAAATAATTGAGTGTACGTATTAACAAATGCTACTTGGAAATTATTATAATTTGTCAACCAATATTTTAAATTAAAAAAACCAATTTTTAATTAAATTTTCTTCATATTATGAAATATAAGTTTTACTTGTATATGTTAGTATCATCCTATTTTATTTTAAACTTTCAAAATCATGATTTTATATTGATGAGGTTTAGGAATTAGTGGATGGTATATCGGATTTTAAAATTACCTTGTTTAAAGGAAATTCAACTCAAGACAATGATGCACTTCATAACACACTTTACTGCTTTGTAATTACTTAAATATTAAAGTATTTTTCTATACTCTTAAAATTAATAATCTTCATATTGTGAGATTTTAAGAGTAAATTCTTGTGTCACACACACACACATATTCTTGTTGAAATTTATTCTCAAATTCAACTCTTTTCTGATTTACTTGTAATTATTTAACAAATAAAATTTGACATTCGCTTATAGTACATTTTTGTGTTTGTTTCGGAAAATATTATTTCATTGTTTTTGAAAATAATTGTCTCCAATGCGATAATAATTATTTGAGTATATAACAAACTTATATTGTTTCTTAAGAATTTTATACCTATTTTTCATGATATTTTTACTCTTAAATCAAACTTCCTTATGGAGAATAATAATAAAAATAGTAATAAAACTATAAGTTTAAATTCATTATACTTCAATGCATGAAACAGAAATTTTAGTAAAATGAGTTTATAAATGATAATCAAAACTCCTTGCATATTTTAACTTACTGAGAAATTTCTATCTGGAAGAAAATGTATTTTTTTACAATTTTTTTCAATGATTTAAGATGTATTAATGACCAGGTTGCCGAGTACTTACATTTTTAGGTTTCAACTCAGCAGTTGCTTGGCTTGGTTCATTAAAAAAATTTCAGTTCTTTGTAAAGTTTTGAAATTTCTATTAAACTATACATTAATTTTTAGACCAAAAATATTTGAACCGTGACATTAAAAACCTAGCTAAGAAGGTCATGAAAGAGTATAATTACAATTTCTGAGCTAACAGTAGAGTTATAAATCCATGGGAATTACATTCTGGAATATATTGTTTCTAACTATTTAACTAGTGAATATGATGCTTAAATTATAGAAGGAGAACATTTAAATGTCATTTAAATATTCTCTTTGCAAAATAAATATAATTTCAAAAGAAATTCTTAAGCATGAATTATTAAGTAACATAATATTTGTAATATATATGAAATTTTAAAGGGGTAAATGATAAAATGTCTGAATAATGATTTACTTTGTTTATATTGTATTTAATTAATTACTAAGTTATAGTAAAATCAGTAAAATATCTGCTGAACATTTTATAAAGCTTTTATGAATTAAAATATAGACTTTATTGCTCAGTTAATAAATACACTTTAGTGTGTTTCATTTCTTCATACAGTGAAAGAGTAATTAAAATATTGAATTTCGTTTACTGATTAATATTTAAACTGAGGAAATCGCAACATAAAATTCTATATTTTTAAGTTTAAATTCTATTGTTTTTTAAAATATTTTATAGATAAACTTTATTTTAGGTGTAAATTATTTTAAATCTATAAATGTTGGAGTAATTGATAAGATATTAAATTTTATTGCAAAAAAAAAATATTTATAATGTTATTACATTTATAAAAAATAATTTTTTTATGTAAAGTCCAGATAAAAAATGGATATTTTTGCTAATTTTAGCACTAATTACTTGTAGAACAAACAATTAAAATATATTTATGTTTAATTAAATTAATATTTTAAAATAATTAAATTGTTACTATTGAATATTTGTGTTTAAATAAAATAAAATTTGAAAAAAATTAACAGATTTTTTTAAGTAGATAAATTATGCTTACATTAGTTATTTTACAAAATACTATTTTTATAATAGCTCACATAATTACATAATCAACTTTCAATAAAAAAATCTTTGCAAAAACTAACCTTTATTAAAAACATACTTCTATATTAAATATTTAATAAAGAATATGTAAACAAAATTTAAAATTCTTTAATTTTCTGATTATTTTACAATCATCACTAATTCATTAATTTAGAAACTTCGACTAAATACTTATTTAAATAATGATGCGAACAAAATTTGTTGAGTTTGTGTTCTTTGCATATTCGTGACACGTGCTACAAGGCTTGGATTAACAAAAGATGAATTTCCAAGCTCAAATTAAATTATACGTGCTCTTTATCGTAACTTTCAGACACGCACATTTATCACACTGTAAAAGCCAAATATCTTTAAGCGCAAGATAAATTGAAAGCTGAATGCACGAGTGGATAAGCGAATCAATAGTATCTAATGTTATAAATTGATGGTTGTAATTATTTTCTCTCTTTATAATTGAAATGCATTATAAGGAAGTATTTGCTTTCAGAACACTAAATTAATTATTCTACTAAGCATTAATTTTCTTTACTTATTGGTTTTACATAAATGCACTACTCTGTGATTGACCAAAACAATATATTTTATATTTATTGGTTTAAAATATGCATGCTGAGTTTCATTTTAACTTTTGATAAAAAAAACACGTTTTCTTTAATTCTAAATGTTTATCGCTGCCGAAAATTCTTTATATGATTATAAATTATAGTTTACTTGTGTAATTGTAGAAAGAAAAGTAAATCTGAAGTGACAAAGCCATAATTGATTACAGAAATAAATTAAATAGTGCAAATACCTTCGTATTTTCCGTCAAGACATATGCAAAAGACACACTCATAAGAACCTATATTTACACATGATTACTAGATGAATGCAAGTGCAGAAAAATATGATTTGACATTTTATGTCATTTTTTCTCAATAACTTATTTCTATGGCTTACTACATTACATATAATTACCATTACAGTAAATGAACTTTTTCTTGCTTAACATTTTTTTTTTCTTAAATATAATACAATCATATCTTACTAGCCAAACGTTCGAAAACTTATCACGAGTTGCCCAAATTTGTCATTTTATGCAATACGGACACATTCTTTCAGCAGTCAATGAAAATTGTAAATGATATGCCATTTATATGATGTTTTGTGTTGCAAAAAGTCATTGAAAAAAAAACTGTTTACTATTACAATGATTACACTGTTTCACATGTTATTAAAGAATTCTATGACTATATATATATATATATATATATATATATATATATATATATACTCATACTTTAAGGGATGATTTACAATTTTTCACTTCTAGATGATAAGCATATAAGGCATTGGATAGAACAAAAATATATTATTCTCTTCAGAATTCATTGAAATTAAGCCTTTAG
This sequence comes from Latrodectus geometricus, assembly GCA_026290005.1. Taxonomy (NCBI): domain Eukaryota; kingdom Metazoa; phylum Arthropoda; class Arachnida; order Araneae; family Theridiidae; genus Latrodectus; species Latrodectus geometricus. The sequence goes on along the minus strand of JAPDSC010019862.1, from coordinate 108,058 downwards.
AGATGGAATCATCCTGTTTTATTCAGGAATTTTCATCTAAAAAACCTCTTTAGATTGATTGCACATATAATAAGAATTAAGTATGAAAATCTTTCAATATATCCATTCAAATCCAAATAACTTGGATGCCCTCACTATGAGGGGCTTCACATATTTTCTAGGCCTCAATCACTCTTGCAACTTTGAAAAATCTCATTTTAAAAGGAATAATGATTGCTTGATTCCAAGATCGTTTATTATGTTATAGACACTAAGACCAAACTCTGTAAGATTTGTATTCAAATTTTCGATGCTTATGCATTTTATTAATATCTTTTTTTTCATTTGAACCTTCTTTCTTTTAATGATTTAAATTTCTTATCAAAGTCAACAATTTTTCCCATTAAAATTCATCGTTCTTAGTTTTGTATTTGAATATTTAAAATTACAAACTATATTCTTAACATTTTGAAAAACTAAAAATTACCTGCGAGGAAATTGACAGAAATATCTAAGTATGGGTTAGAGGATGCATTAGATAAATTCTTTTTTATGTTTATATAAATATATTTTCCCCTTTTTTATTTCTATTGATGTTTTTTGGTTTTTAATGAATAATAGATAGAAATATACTCCCTCTTCATTGTATTTGTCTCCCTTAATTTGCATGAAACGGAGAACAAAACAAAACCATTTTATTCTTTATCAGTATTGATGAAATTAAGCATCCATCACTGAAACTAATTGCTGTTGTTGTATCGTTGATACAATTTTCTAGAGTACGCAAAATTTGATAAGTGACTTGAAAGCTTGATAAGGACTTTATATTCTTAAATTCATGAATTTTTTTAAATAAATACTTACATAATTTAATAAACCACAGACAAAGACGCTATAGATGAAAAACATGTTGTTTTAAGGAAGACAGTGAAATAAATATCGAATTAAACATAAAACATTTACATTTTGAAAACATCAATGTTCATTAAAACTATAACTTTTAAATATCCAAAATATTAATCAAATACAGTGTTAAATGAAATATTTCAAAATATTAAAAAATTTGCCTTAATTGATTTGGCAAATGTTAAAATTAACTTTTTCATGTTTAATTAATTGAAATTTATTAAAAACAACCGAACAAAACGTAAAACGTACTTTTTTCCGCTTATAAATAGAAATTTGTTCTGATTATTTACCATTTTGTGAAAAAGATTAATATTTAAAAAAAAATCAAAATTGAAATATATTAGAGCTTTTTCTACTCAGATTATCACAACAAATTTTATGCATATTATATATTTTGAGTGGGTCAATAGTTTTTATCATTTATAAATGTCAATAAAATGAATATTTAAAAGCTTTATTACCAGTTTCTTACAGTTCAAACACAAGATACAAGAAATTATTGTTTTTATAAGAAATACAGATTATAAATTTTAATTATCAACTGGTATGGTATGATGAATTGGTAAATAGCTTTAATAGCAATTTTGCTGCATAATTTCTAATTGATCACTCATATCACATTTAATTTTAAATTGCAAAAAGTGAAAAACTGTAATGGAAATTTTGCTTACAGTAACACATGTAACAACAATAATCAAACTTTAACTAATATATTACAGATTTTCTTAACTATACCCTTATACATTTTAATTATGTAACTCATTCATTATTTAAAAATTATAATGTATTAATCCAGAATTCACATATCAATATAAAATACATTTTGTAAAATTATTATTTTTTTGTTAGTGAACATAATGAAGCAAATTTAATTTTTTTTTAAATACGAAACCTGAAATGATATTTTAGATTAACTTAGATTACATTTATCATTGCTAATTTCATAAAAACTTAATGTTTGATACATAATATTTTAAACAATGTTTATTGGTGAATGTAGAATTAGTAATTATTTGATTCCTTTGAAAATTTGTATTTAAATTATATATAATAATATTAGAAAAAGTATATTTCAGTGTATATATATACATTAAGAAAAAATGTTTAATATTTTTTAACATAAAATCATAAATAAAGCAACTTTGCTAATTGGTATTAATTGAAGTGATATTATTTTAAAATATGCTTAAAATTAGAATTTAAATAATAATTCTTTAAATTCTTTCTTTTCGAGTAGGTTTAATATCTCAGGTATTTCAGGTAAATTTATTATCGGAGTTTTATAATCTCTATACATTTTATTATCTCAGAATTTCAATTTTCAATACTTAGTTTAAAATTAATTTTTAAAATTTTTCAGATTATTCTAAATTGATTTTGAAATAAAAAATTAATCAGCTAAATATGGTTGAATAATAAAAATAGTTTGCTGTTAAATACAGTTTTACATCTAAATGCCCAAAATTTAAAAATTATTTATTTAATGCATAACTCTCTGATTTAACTATCATTATAATATCAAAAAAATTAATATTTAAATGCTTAGAGTAAAATGTCTATTTTTATAAAAACGCACAGTCATTCAAATAACTTTTATTAATACATTTTCAGAGAATTGTATACTTTATTGCATAGATTTTGTTGTCAATTAAAGTGTCTATAATCATGTTACGTTTTAAAATTGTCAGCTAAAAGTAATATCTTCTTAAAAAGAATGAATAACGGTTTTTGTGTGTTTCTAATGTGATACTTAAAATTGAAAAAGCGTCTTGATAGCAATATTTTATGAGTATTAAAATAGCTTTGAAATATTTCATCATATTTTATCAGATTTCTGAATAATTTTATTTTATAAGTTTAAAAAATAAAAATTTTTTTGGAGCAATTTTCATTTTCGATTTTTCATTATGTTACGTTATTGTAATTTTTCAAGAAATAAAAATTAATTCACACCAAAGAAGTATATTATTATTAAAGTTAAAATTTTTGACAAGATTTTATTAATATTCTCAACAAATTTTATTTTGAGATAAAAGAAAAAAGGCGAGCCTCCTGAATTTCAAATGACTTCTATAATTTAAATTTAAAAACTAGATTTGTAGTAGATTTATATCTCGCTACAATTGTTTTCGCTCGGAATTCCAAAATGAAACCCTTTTGTGCGAAATACTTTCATAACGATTTCCAAAAATGAGCTACCGAACTCTTAAAACGAAACGAGATTTAAATAACAAAAGAAGACTGACTGAAGAGTGGAAGTTTTCCTTCGAATGGAAATTCTACAATAAGCTTTTGAAATCGAAAGTCAAATCGCAGCCCACTCAACACGTACTTTAACTCTCTTTTCTGATAAAATGCCGCAGGAAGAGAAAAAGTAGCAAACAAAACCATGGCTCAGACCGCAGTCCCATGAAGACAGAGACACGGTTGGTCAAACTTCGAGGCAGTAGAAAACTCTTAAAGGTGAAAAGAATCCCCTGAGCTGATGCGCAGATAAGCCCTCACAAAGGAACTGAGAGATGGCGCCGAGCTTTTGAAAGACACACATCCGACTCAGACATTCAACAATAAGAAAGTTGGCGTCAGCATGTCCTCCAGTAAAAGTATCCTTTCGGGGGAAAGGGTCTTTCTGTCAATTACGAATCGGTCGATTTCAAGGTGTATAATCTTTCTTCTGGAGCGAGTGTTTTTGGTTCCCCTCATTTAATAGATTTATATTGTTTTGGCGGCATATTTTGAGAAAATATTTCTATGTTATGTGGCAACGCAATGATTATTCTTTTTTTCCCCTCTTTTTATTGAAATGTGTTTCATGCCTATTTCAAGGTGGATTATTTATACCTTGAATGATTAAATTTCAATGTCTTCAAGTAATTTTAACTAAAAATGTTTCACTATTTTTGCATGAAAATATACTTATTTAAATTCACTTTTATTACAAATAACTTATGTATAAGGGTAAAAAATAATACTTTTATTTTAATCAAGAAACGAAAGAAATTTGTCGTATTAGCTTTTTTTATATTATTTTACAAAATTAAAAAGGTTCACTAACAATGATTAGTTTTTTAAATTTATTAACATACACGATGAATAAGTTTATAAGTTTAGAAAAAAAATAAATAACAGTATTCGATTTTTCAATACTTTTTGTTTCTTTAGTATGACTTAAAATACTCAAAAATAAGGCGACTGATGCCAACTTCTAAATACAAAACAACTGCATTCCTTTCTAAATATTTTGTGTTTCAATTATAGCATTTCAAAGAAAAATTATTAACGCTTAACCAATAGGTAATATTTACCCAAAAATTAAATCAATTATTCGATAAAATTGAATAATTTTTTTTAAAATATGAAGAACAGTCTACAAATAACTAGATTTATAATTGTCCTATTAAAACAAAATATAACAAAAATAAAGTTTTGTATGACAAATTATATCAGATTTTAGTCTTAAAATAGGAAAGTAAATGTAAATTTTTGCATGTAAAATATGAATCTTTATCAGATTAAAATTCACCAAAGAAAAATACATTAAGTGATTTTTATTACAAAATTAAACAGTAATATGAATATTTTCCATCTAAAAGTATTTGAATCACAAAACATGCCTCTATTATTTCAAAGGATTCGTTTTTCAAGAATTCAATGCTCAACACTGAAACCACATATACATTTTATTTCTTCAAAGTTATTGTAAGAAGAGATAAAGTTGTACGATAGTTCGTGTCAAAGATAAGAGTGAAGAAAAACAGTACCAACATAAAGAAACAGTTTTTAAGAGAAGAAAAATTGAAAAATACAAATAAAAAAAATTTCGTTGAAAGTAACCTAGTGCCAAGAAGAAAAAACTAATATGTAAAAGACGACGGTGTAAAATGGAGTAAAGAAAAAAGTCTTCTTTGCTGTGGCATCAGTACTCACGTATGAGAAGACGTGAATAATTGAAGTCGAGCATCAGGACAGAGGAGAATATTCTAAAAACCCCACGTAGGGGGAACTTTCTCGAAAAGCACGTTCCTGCCTTCCTCACTTCACTTCTATTCCCATTTCTGTTTTCTTCATCTCTTTCAGGGTCTGAAGACGAGAATGGGAATTTTCCAAAGATGGATGACATGGCAGAAATCTTAAAAGTTAAAAAATGAAAGTGCATTTTTTTATACTCCTTTCCCTAGCGTGAAAAAAATTTTTATCGAGATATTCGAACCAGGTGATACGTCTGAGAAAACGTTTTGAATATTTATGCTATGAAAAAAGTCAAGTACTAAAAAAATGGGGTAAATTTAAAATTCCACATCCTAGCATATATGCCAGCGTGTGAATATATATTTTACTCTGATTATCTTTGTTTACATAGAAATAAAGCATGTATTATTTTGAATACTGAGAGAATAAATATATTTTATCTTCAGAGAAAGCTATAAGCAATTCAGAATATGTAAAATAAAATATGATTCACAAATATTTGACCAATTAAATGGAAAAATATTTTAATTTCTCATTATAATAGAAAATATGCGTATTAAATAATTTTATATAGTAACAATTTTGTTTAAATTTGTGTCTAAACTATTTTAAATTAAATTATTTTTGGTAACCATTTAAGATAAAATAAAGGCAATATTTTGACAAGCTTTCTATTTTATTAGAGCATGACAAAGTATAACATACATCAATGAATTTGTGCAAAATTTTGTGTTAAAAATTCTCCAGTTTAAATTAATGTGAACTTCACATTAAAAATGTGAAAATAATAAATTATTTTACAACTGTATTTAAGACATACTTGAGGATATTTTTGTCAGTTTACGAAGAATATAATATTTATACATAAATTTCTTAAAACTAATAAGTGACTTCAAATCTACTAGTTATAATTTAAAGCAATTTTATTTTAAATCAAACGATTATTAATATAAATATCAATGAAAAACCTCAAAAAAACTGATTTTGTTTAAAAACCTTTGATATTCACTGAACATTCAATTCATTTCAAAGACAATATTTAAATTACTTATATTCCATTTTCAAAAAGGATCTCACACTTACAAATGCAAAACATATAAATGTTAAATATAAATTTTATCAATATTTTAATTTAACATTTCAATGTTAACTTGTTTCAACTACTTTATCTTCTTAATTTAACTCATAACTTTTCTTATTACTTTTGGCAACAATATTCTTCTCTATTTGATATATATTTTTCATGGTATTGCTTTTATTATTTTTTAATGTTATTGTCTTGGTTTTGTTTACTTCAATTTTGATATAGTTATATTTCATTTAATAAAAGCATTCTTCGGGGGATAAGCACAAATATTTTTAGACTTTTGTCCTTCGTGCTTGTCAGAAAAGACTGTTCTATTTGCATAGTTGACCATCTCCCTTCTGATGAAGACGTTGTCCCTATGCAATTTTCCCTACTTGTATTATATAGTTTTTTCTTGATTTTGTCTTATATATATTGAACTGTATAGTTTCTACTTATTATTGTCTTTCATTTTTATTGCTCTTCAAATTATATCTTAATTAATTTATATTGACATTTCTCTTATTAGCTACATTTTAGCTAGTCTGATAACTTATAGTATTGGTTAGTTAATCTTGTATTTCATTGATTCCACTTATTTTCTATTTGCTATATATTGTATATTTACTGCTTTATATATATATGTATGTATACACACAATTTGAAAATTAATTGAAAAGGAAATTTTGCATTTTCAGTGATGAATATTGGGCAATATTTACACTGTTAAGTTTAAACGTTAAAACACAATAGCTAAACAGTGAAAAGTTATTTAAATAGTATAATATTAAGAAATAATTAAATTGACAGAAAATATTGGTATATAAGATACTTTAATTTTTGTGAGTATAATCTAAATCAAAGAAAAAATTTTTTGTAATAAAACCATAATAAATTATTACTTTTTTATCAAACTTAAAACTTTTAAGTAATCTGATAAATTAAATGCTTTTCAATTTAAAATATTGCGTTCCATATTTATTTGATTTGAAAGCTTGTATATTTAAAAGCATTAACTTTAATGATCAATGGATTTCAAAATTTTCAATATGTACATATATCTTAATAAATTCCAGTAGGAAATATTTCCTAAGTAATTTAATTACAAAATCTAAATTTGAGGAAATGTATAAAGGTCATTCTCTTAACAAAGGAAAACAGCAATCCAAACTAATGCGTTGAAATGCGTGAAACAATACAGATTAGATATCGAAATTGAAAGTGTAATTATGATTTTGGAGAATAATTATATTAAAAGTGTTTCTTAATTATAAATAAGGAGAAGTAATTTTAATTTGAGACAGATTACGTAAATAGCATTGTCTAATTAAACAATAATAGTGGAAATTATGATTGCAAATTATAACAATTTTCCTTTTATTCAAACTAAAAAATTTTATAATATTTTAAAAAACCATTGTCTAACAATTATTTAGAATATATCATTGTTTTAAAGAATGACAGAGATATAAGCAAAAGATCAATAAAAGGAACACAGTATGGAATTTGTTGGTCTAAAAGAAATGAGCTCTCATAAAAATATCTTTTTAATCATTCACTAATATGTTGCGTAATAATTTAATTTATTTAAATATTTGATTTGAAAATTTTCTTATTTCAAATTCGTTATATTAGTAAAAACTAGATTGTTATTTTATGCATACCTTTTTATTATTACAACATTCGATATTTGAAAAGGTTAACTTTCACACCATGAAATTCGTTTAAGAGCAACTGTTTGAAAACTATTCTCAAGAATTTTGTAATAGGATGGATAACTTATGAAATAGAAAAATGTAAGTCTAATAAAGTTTCCTAATGCAATGCACTAAGTCTAGATTTAACTTAGAGTATAAATAAAATTAAATAAATTTTAAAAGGTGCCCTGCGATTAAATTGAGATTGTTGTTTTAAGCTTGGAGCGCAAGTTCAGAAAAATAATTTAAAAAAGCTAAATTTTTAAACTTTCTTTACTTGTGCAAAAATAAAAATAAAATAAAAGTCTTTTCATGCAATGCCATGTATACTTAAGCAAATTTATTTAATTACATTACTTTAATTTTGTAAAAGTACTAAAAATCTCACAAATTAGAGAAATATTTATATGAAATCAAGCAATTTATATATATATATATATATATATATATATATATATATATATAT
>JAPDSC010019862.1:79808-99872 GCA_026290005.1 Latrodectus geometricus | reverse complement strand
ATAAGATAAACTCAAACAAATTTCAGCTTAATTTGCTTTGTTTGTCATAATTTGATATGATTAAAATTATTTTTGTCCAAATTTTATTGAAAATATTTGAAATAAATTTGATAAACTGCCAAATTGATTCTATAAATTATTGAATTACTACAAAAGTAATCTTTTTGTTCAATAATTACAAAACTGATTTTATTAATTTGCCAAGATTGTAATCTTGGATTTCAAGGTAAAATTATCTATAATTTTTTTGATTCTTTCTGAAGAATAAATTATAAATTTACTTATAATACAACCAAAGCCTTTTTGAATACATTAACTTTCCTTTTATTAGAATAATATACAAAAGTCGTTGACAAGATGAAAGCATAACAACGTAAATTTTACCTGCATATGAAAATAAATATTATAATCATGTTTAAATAAAACTTCTTATAAATTCTCAATGATTTACAGATTGAACAAAATATTTTTGAAATTAGTTATCAAAGTCTTCATAATAAATAAAAATAATAAAAGTAATCCGAAAAAATGACTTTAAAATAATTTCTATTATTATTGGTACTTTTTTAAAATAATTCGCATAATTTATTATTATACTCTTCTGAATTAAAAGAATTAGAATAATACTCTTCTGAATAAGAATTTGGCTTAACGATTATAATAATTTTGATGTTACTTACATTTAAAATGCTAAAGGAAGTACATTACATTATTTAAAGTCAAGGAAACTGGAAAAGAATCATTGGTGTGACATCGTCATCTGAATAGAAGTAGAACATTCAAATCAAGATGTCACTATCATGAATTAACGTAGTGAGTGTAATTAATGAAAGTTAATATAAAAAAGAGGTGATACTCAAGTTTCAGTTGCTAGCCAGTCTGTCTATTTTTAACTGGCTTTTAAATAATATAAAAGGTTTAATAAGTTTTATGAACAAAATAAAAATTAAAAAAATATATTACTTATTTGATCTAGGAGAAAATAAATTTTTGAAAGATTAGAATTATTATGTAACATATTTTATTACATGTTTTCAATTATAGATATAGTGATTTTTACTTTTTATAATCCCAGCTTTTACATAGATTGGGAATGCTAGTTTAACTTTGTGTAATGATAAAGGTGATTTTCTCTTACAGATTTTGTAAAATAAAAGATAAATTTTAGGCTTAGTTAAATAAATATGTTTAAATTGTTATTCTAACTATACCAACTCCAGTTACCACTTGAAATGTTTTTCTTTAAAATTATCTAAATTTGGTAAGTGTTAATTATTTCAAAAAATTAAATTTTTAATCCAAAAACGATAATTTTTTTTTCAAAACTTTACAGATTATCTAAATATTTTGTTATGATAAGGAACTTAAAATAATTAAATAAAATCATACAAAATCATGTAATGTCCACAAAGCAGCTTTAGAAAAAATTAATATTTCTTAAAAAAAATATAACTTTAAGAGAATATTCTTTCTTATGTCAATAAATAATTTTATTTTGTATAATACTCTTTTATTAAATTTGGTGAAGTCACTATAGAAATTTAAAGATATAAATGATTTTAATGTACAAAATTTTATTTTTATTTATTTTTTAACACTTTTCATTTGAAAACTTCAAAAATGTAATAATATATTATATATATATATATATATATATATATATATATATATATATATATATATATATATGCAGGGTAATTTTGTTTTCATCTCAATCAATCCAATGTTTTGGGATGTCACTTTCTTGTTTTAAAAGTCCAAACATACCGTAATTTATAGGTGAGAAATTCATTTCATTTAAAGAGAATTACTTCATTTCAGGTTTAATTTTTCCTTTTTTTCAAAAAAATAGAGTAGTAGAATTAAAGGCATTATTTATTGCCTTATCCAGATAGAGCATAACATAATAAAAATTACTTGAATAAAGGAATGGAATTTCTTTTTTGATATTAATACTTAATAAAAACGTAATCTCAATTAATTTGATCTCAAGTATTTAGAAGTGTTTTGTAATTAGAGAATCCAGTTGAAATGTTTAGAAAAACTTTCCTTGTTTTCTTTAAGCCAACTTGTTATTTTTTTCTTCTCTTATTGCATAGTAAATTTATATTTTTTTTTGTTCCAGTCAAGTAAATATATCTAATTTCCATCAATTTTAACTACATGTTTCTCTTTTTAATCCGCCAAATAATTTTCATACAACATTAGGCATATAGTCTTGCACTAAAAACATATTTTGGTGTTAGGCCATGAGTTTCATGCCTTTTTGCTTTGATTAACTTTCTATAATTTTAACAACAGTTTCAACAAATACATTTAAGCACTTTGGGGGTTTCTTGGGTAGTAGGAATTTTTTTAAAAATATAAGATGCAAGATTAGATTTAATACGAAGTGTATGTGCATCTGTTGAGTTAACATTTTTCACCTTTTTTCAATAAAATATAAACTTCGACGATTCTTTCTTTTCTTATTAATTATGGCACTTATTTTACATGTTAAGAAATATGAAAACCATAATTTTCCCATCTTTTTTAATAACCAAATAAGAATATTTCGTTTCGGATAGCGCAAAAATATATCCATGTTTTATTTTTCCGTGAAATTTTAAAGAAAATAGTATTTTTAATACTGCAGACGATAATTAAGCCCTATGATGTCCCTATTACATTTAATTTCATGAAGAAAATTAAAATAGTTACAAAAATGTGTTAACACCCTCGGTATATATTTATATGTTAATGTTAGAAGTATTTTATTTTTTATCAGAACTTCTTTAAAATAACTGCTTAGAAAATTTATTTAAAATTATTGCTAATTAGAAATATATAAAATTTGAAATATTAAAAAAAATTACAAAATTAAATCTTGACCTATAAGTACTTTGAAAGTTGATATTTTATTCGAAAGTATTTTATTCAAAAGTTGATATTCCTTAGAAGAGATGAAATCAATGAAATATATCGCAATATCATTTCTAAATAAAATTAGCTTGAGACTCCAGATTTTTGTCTTAACTTGGTTTGTAAAGATAAAACATATTTGATATCACTGTTGATCTTTTACTCCATATCACTTTTGAAGTTTGATTTTTAGAAACAATTTTGTATATTTTTGCTGTGAGATAATGGAATTTATTCTTGAAATGATTATTATTTAAAATTTTATTTTAATTTATAGTAAAGTGACTTTATATTACTAAAATATTTACAATTTTCTATCAAGATTATCTTTGTTTGTTAATTATTAAACATTTGAAAAAAAAATGAGTAAAAATTTGTCAGAATTTAAGCATGAAAATTTTGATTTTTTTTTTTACCATAACACATGACAACTTCATTTAAATTTATTGTATTTCACTGAGATATATCTTTGTCATTTACAATAATTTATTATATCAAATAAGATTTTTTAATAAATATATAATATTTTAAAATCATATTAAAAAACTGTATAGTTATTACAAACGGAAATAAATAGCGGATTTAATAGAATGGAATAAAATAGTAAAGTAATTAAAATATGGAATTAATTAATATTTCATAATTAAGAGAAATTTTATCAAAATGAAAACTTTTCAAATAGATTCCTTAATTAAGCTAATTTAAGTTTTGAAATAAATATTCTCATATTATAATCTCGTTCGAAGCGAGGATTCTCTGTAATTTCTGTTTCAAAAAATAAAACACTGTTGATTATACGCCTTAAAATTTATAAATTCAATGAAAAAATTCACACAATTAATTTTAGTAATGAACACATTTTTATTTTTCCATTATTCAGAGACAATAGAAAATTATAATGTGTCATCTAACATGCTAAAGGATGTTTTTTTTAAAAATTTAACTCTGCTTGTTTATTTCAAATCTTTGAAATCATGAGAATTTTATGTTTACCTAAATATATAATAGCTTAAAATATTCCCATTCTCGAGAACAGTTCTTTTAATTACAATAGTAGTATAAATTGTATTGTATAAAGTTTTAATTTTATTTCCTATGTTTTTGTGTGTAACACAAGTAATTGTAATTATTAATGTTTCAATTATTTTCAAAAATGTCATTGAATGATAAAAGGCATAAACATTTAACTTCAATAAAAAATATCTTCATAAAAACATTTAATTTTATGGTTTTCAGCAATTCAAACTGACTATGATTAAGAGTTAAGGTCTTTGAAAATATTTTTTAAACTAAATACTTTTGTGATGAAAATTTTGGACCCTTTTAACAGAGCATACTTAACTTATTTAAGCTAATAATTTGAGACACGATGTATATTTTAAAATTTATTTTTCATAAATTAATATTTTATTTTGCTGTCCCTCATATTCTGACTAAGCAGATAAATTTATGAAAATATACATATAAAATATACATATGAAAATATACATATAGAAAAATCTATAAATAGAAATGAAACTTGCTTATTCAAATATTTATGATGTAGTCAAATATTATTAGTAATGTTTCTATAATTTTTTTGTATAGTGAAAAAAATAATGCTTTAGCTACTTTTTATCAAACTGCTACTTTTGCAAAAGTTTGTAGAATAAAATAATGAAATTTCTAGAAGTAAGATGTTCTATTAGATTGAAAATCATAAAAAAATAAAATTGGAAAAATAATAAATTTTAATTCATACACTCAGTAAAAATTTTAAAGGAAATTAAATTTGCAAAATATTTTTTAATTATAATTTTTATATCTATGCTTAATTTTTATTGTATAATAACAAAAGTCATTCGTTTATTTTTATAAGAAATTCAATTTTTAAATTTTCTACTTAGAGTTAGAAAGGAATTAAGTTTATACTATGCAAAATTTTGCTTTATATTTATGACATTTGTTGTTTTAAACTCCATTAGAAGTAAATAAAAAACGAAACAAATTTTGATGATATTACAAAAATTTTGAATTATTTCATATATATCAGAAATTTATTTTTAAGTAAATTTAAAATTAAAACAGGAAAAAATTATTTTTGAATAAAATTTGTATAACAATTTATTATTAAGTTCAAATAAATATTTAATTATATTAATTATTGAATAAACTTTTAACTAAAAATTCAATGCATATTTTTTCCCATTTTATAATTGTTTTCTACTTATTACTTACCATTTTTAATAATTAATTGAAGAATGTACTTTTATAAAATATAAAAATATTATATTTAAATTTTAATTGAAACTTATGGAGGCGAGATGAAAAAATACGAACAAAAATTTAGAATTAAATCTCATTTTATTTTAAAAGCATTTTCGGAGACATATATTTTCTAAGAAATCTGAGAAAAGAGTGGATAAATGAAATTTTCTTAACAAATATAAAATAAGTTGTGCATCTCAAAGAAGAACATCATTAAAGTCAAGATATCCAATTTCATCTTCAAAAGGCTTTTAAAATTTTTCTTGTTTTACAAAACGTATTATTTAAAAACTTTCATCGCGGTCACTATCCAAAGTTTTAAGGTACATTCTTAATTCAAGATGACAGTTTTTGAAGCTTCACTTAACACAAAAGGTTTCATTTTAACACTACAGCTTCTCTAGATTTTTGAGCTCACACACATTTCTTTTAAATGGAAAACTTAAATCTTAAGCTCTGAGTAATAAGGATTTATAAGGAATAAAATTTAATTTTAGCTTAAATACTTTTCTTTTAAGTAACAATTTAATTTTGTTCACTGAAATATAAAAAATAGCGATATTAATTTAAAATTATTATTTTTTTTGAGTAATTAAACTTTATTTAGTTATATTACATATTTAAAATATTGAAAATATTCTAGATTTTTAAAAATAGTTTTACAAAAGCAGCTTTAAAAGATATTTATTACGAATGTCTTTTATATAATCAGGCATTATAAAATATTTAATTGCTTAATCTTTTCATTTGCTATATTAAATAATCTTATATGCTTATCGTCTTTGTATAATAAATTTATATAAAATTGTATTTTTATACATGTGTAACATCTATATTTTCTGTATAAATCAATAATTTTTTATATAATTTAAAAATATTTTTACGTCAAAAAATAACAATAAAATACTGGATTGTAAGTAAAGTGTATTTATTTTTCCTAAAGTTATTTATTATTATATATAAAAGGTATCATACTTTGTCGAAATAAATTTTAAAGAATATATTTATATTTTATACTATTTTAAATAATGATGGTTAGAAAAATGATTTTCACTATAAAATTTGAATTATTTAGTTCGCTACTTTTAATCAGTCATTCTTTAATGTAAGTAAGCAATTTTAAAATTTTATATGATCAGATTGATATTTTCTCTTAAAATTGTAGAATGAACCAAAATTTAGCCAAATCAAATCAATGAAACTGGAACCAAATTTTACGTTAATTTCATTTAATTATGTAAATAAATATAACACAATATCATTAATTTTAATATTAGTATGTTTTAATATTATTACGTTTGTATAAAACATAAATAATTAAATATTTTCACCCTTAAATTTTGGAAATTACTACAAAAAATTAAATTATTGTTCAAAATAAAATTTTATTCTGAATAATACTAATTTGTTGCTTAAAACTATTAATTTATATGTAAACTAAAAGGAGAAATAATAATTTTTCATAAGCATTTTTGTTTATTAATTCCTTAGCATTTTAAACATTACACACTCGATAAAATTAGGAAATATAATTAATAAAAATATAATTACTTATTTAGAGTTAATATAAGAAAGTACCAGAAAATTTTTTATAACACCATAAGAAATAAAATTCTTGTTAAAAACTGTTTCAAAATAATTTTAATCAACTCAGTGTAAACATTCTCTTAAGAGAATCAATAGTGTGATGCAGAATTCATATGGTAATTGGCTGAATTATCACAATTTCATCATATTTGAACAAGTTTGTACACATATCCTTGATACAGATTTAACTACAAGATAAAATTTAAAATTTAAATGAAGAACGTTTTCTTATTGAAACAGGTCATCATTTGTACATTAACATTAAGAAATCGATGTCCCTTTTAGGTTGCAGAACTCTTTCTAATTCATTTGTATTGGGAAATCATCGAACAATAGCAAAATATAGAGAAAAGAGAGATAATTATGATAGAAAATGTTACATGTTTATAGGAAATCATTAATGAATAATGATGTAAAATATTGAAGATGATCATCAATTTTACTTCTGAATCGTAATTCTCTCTCTTTCATGATTGTTTCATCAAATAGGTTAACAAATCAAGGATATGGAGAAAAATGTTTGTAGAGATTAATATCTGTAAATAATGATTGTTTTTGTAATGTATGTTTCATAGCTTTAAATTTGTACACTGTGGATCTCTTTATAAGAAAAAATATATTTTCATTTTACATGTTGCTCTGCTTATTTTACATTTTAATTAACAATATAGGTTAAATGTGATATGAAATTTGCTCACTTATTAGGTTGTTCGGAAAGTAATTTCATTTTCTCATGAAAATTAAAAACGTATGGTGAATAATTTTTTGTTAAATAGTAATTTATCACTTCTAATGCAGTACCATTTGCATTTTTTCTGGTAATTGCATGATTTCACTTTCATAAAATGGTTGGTTTTTACTAGAATAATCCTGATCCAGGTGGAAAAATGAAATTACTTTCCAAACAAACCAAAATATTGAGTAAGAAGATGGTAAAACACTGTTAAAACTGATGATTATAGTATATATTTTTATATATAATGATGTATTGTTTGATATAATTTTTAAATAACGCGAGTATTGTTGAATGAAGTAATTTTAAATCTAATTTCTTTTTACATTGGCAGATTGAGGCATTAACATTAAATGCATTTGTAGAGAATCATAAACTAAATAATTAACTATGATAAAAATATATGGAATAAAATAAAGTCAATTAAAAGTTGAAATTTATACTAACATAAGAACCACTAATATATTATAAAATATAACTAAAATATTTATCTTTCTTTAATGTTAGTTATTGATTAATTCATAACTTTTGGTAATTCTAATTAATAAAAATATTTTATTTGAAACGAAAAAAAATATATCATCGTTAATTATGAAATGAAGAAAAAACAAAGAAATATCATTTTACTTAAATTTTTTCTTGTAATATGTAAACTATAAGTTAGTTCTAACATATAAAATATCAGTTTGATTCAGAAAAATTTAAATTGTACATTTTAATGCATTATGATATAGAAGGCGTGTAAAAAATTTTATTTATAGAAACGATAAAAAACTTCCGACTGCAATATTTTATTGAATTGCAAAATAGCATTTCTTTTCAAAAACTAAAAGCCTAAGATTATAAAAATGTGAAATCTTCAAACAGAGTTATAAAAAAGGCTATACATTTCATTCTTCTCCTTTCTTCATCTTTAGCAAAGCTCTTTCACATACGATGGTAAATATTTTTAGAATACTCAGATGTGTCACAAGAATTTTGTGTCATAAACTTATGTCTAACGTTAGATTCTCTCTGAGATACGCAGAGACATTTATAAGATAAAAGATATATCTCTGCAGTATTTATTCAGCTGTCAAAAAAGAGGTAAATAGGTAGATATTTGAGTGATTTCTGTTTTATTAAAAGATGTAAGACTTTATATAAGATTGCTGGTGTCAGTTATCAATAGTTTTGATATTATATTGGAAAGTAAACTCAGATATTTAAGTTAAAATTCGTAGCAAAAAAATCTGAAATCTTATAAGCAACCTTTCCATTTCAGAATTTCTGGGAGAAAATGTAGAAGCAAAATGTTTTTATTTTAAAGTATTTAAATTCAAATTTTTAATATGGAAAATAAAATATTCATTTCCTTGAAAATGTGAATAGTAAAAATATTTTAAAAATGATCTTATCTATTAAAATTGCTTTTATTAGTTGAATAATGTTTTTAATTTTTTCTATTTTATACTTAATTTGTTTCCTATAAATGCTTTGGCTGTTTCTTGAAGCATTTTATAAAAATTTTTTCTTAAAAATCTGAATTTATATAGTCCTATGAGAAGTAAAAAAATCAAAATGATTTATGCATTCATAAGAGTACAGAAATATTATTTTAATATAAAAAAAATTTAAATTCATACAATAATATTTTACTGAAATTATTAAAACAGGATTTTTTAATCCTCTATTTTAATCAAAATTCTTCATCACCTGGAAATTATAAATGAATGAAATATATTTAACACTAAATAGAACAAATTATTGTTTAAAATATGTAAATTATTTCATCTTCTCAATACTAAAATAAAATAAAAATTCAAAATACTTTTCTAGAGACTTATATAAAATTTTTTATAAATTGTATTTAATATATTTGATGAAATAAAATCATGAAATTGATTAAAATATTCACTATATTATTCAAAATGTTTCCCTTTTTAAGACAAGGAAAGTAAAATTACCTTCCTTCATTATTGAATTTTGTAAAATATAAATTATATACAAATTTAGAAGAAATTTAGAAGTTATTCACAACATAATTAATATAGCTACATTTTGAGAGTTTTCGGGATAACATTAAATAAATTAAAATGCAAGATAAGTTTATATTATCTTGTGTCCATTATAAAAATTAAGAATTTTAACCCATGACAGAGATGTTTAGTTTAATCAAGCAACAAAATTGAATCTAATTTCTTAGACTTACAACCTAAGGAATTTAATATATTATAAATAAAAAAGAAAAAAAAATGACGCCTCAAAAAATTTATCAACTCAACTAAAATTAATCAGCTACTTTCACTCAGAGTGAATTAATCATAAACAAAGATTTTCAGACGAACTTATTTTCTAAATTTAAAAATATTAATAAATATTTCAATTAAACAAATCAGAAGCTTAAGTAAGTCAATAACAAGATTTTTTTTTTTTTGCAATGAATTTCAGCATTAAATTTTTGATACTAAAGTATCTTTTATAGCTAGTAAAAATCTTTCGAAAGAAATCTCTACAAAGGGAAGTATTTTACCTGCATTTTTAAGTTTGCGTTAAAATATGTATTAAGCTTTTCCTTTTTCTGTGAAATAAGCTCTTTCGAACGGTTTGCTGAGAAACGAACACCTGTTATAAGAGATGGATGATTTGAAAGATTATAGTTGATTCCACTTTTACTTACCATCTTATTTTACAAGCAGATTTTTACGCGATTCAGTCAGAAAGGGTTATCAAAATAGCTTCTTTCATTTTTCTTAGTTTTATTTATTTTATAACTTGGAAAAGAAATTTAATGCTATACAAAATCAAACAAGTATTCATTAAAATTTTTCTTTTTAATTCTAAATATTTATTGTGATTTTATTATGAATAAATTTGCATAAATGCATCAATCTATTAAATTTAATTATTTCTGAAAGTTTTACACATGAAGTACTGATGAAAAAATAGAAATCTCATTTTTATGACGACGCTATGCGTTTTACTCTAAAGATTAATTGTTTCATTTATGATATTTTTCTCATTTATACTATCAAAATTATTGTTTTCAAACTTTTGAATAATTCAAAAATTTCAAATGAATTGTAATAGTATATCATTTTATAACAACTAAAATCACAATAAATATAATTAGAAAAGGTAGGCATTTTTAAAAATAATCCTTAGTTAATTTAATTGAATTAAGTGTTAATTTTAATTCTTTCCTAGAATGATTAATGAATAATCCAAGAAAACTTTTATTTTTAATACTTTATCAAATGTATATTCTTTAATTTAAAGTGTATTCTATTATTACTCAAAATGCATCCGATGATTACGCAAATTATTTAAACTTAATTGATTAATCAGTAGAAATAATAGATTATAAATAATGATTTTGAGATTATTTATATTAAAATTTTATTTTTTTAATTTAATGCCTCATGTAATTTGAGTTAAAGTACATAACTTTTGACTTGATTTATTATCTTTTAACTCTAAAAAATTAACGAAACTAAAGGAAGTAATTATACAACTGGTTTTTTTTCTCTACAAAAGCTAAACTGTAGATGCCATAATTATTGAACATTTTTCATTGATAATTTACCATTAATTAAGAAAATAATCACATTGATAAAAAAATTTAGCTTGCAAAATTTACATGTTTAAAAGTTCGTTGTTTGAAATAGAAAAGATAGGATTTCTTCAGATATGAAATGAGTTTTATTTGGGTGAAATAACTTTTATAATGTTATGTGTTTAAAATATTTAAGTTCTTATCTTATTAGATTTTTAAAAATGTTATATATATATGCATGTAATTTTTAGCCAGATTAAATATATTTAATTATGATATTCAATGAATATATAGTAACTTCTACAAAACCTATTTTTTCTAGAAAAAACATTCGTAAATTGTTAAAAGGAGATAAATAACATAGATCATTATTGAATAATGGGAATGTTTAATTATTATATTAAACATTCCCATTCAGGAATTAATTTTATCTGATACATTAAAAATAATAAAATATCATAAAAAAAAATTCAATAATATTGCAAATAAATAAAAACAAGAAATATTTCAAGCTTAACACTCAAGCATAATTGGACAGAATAAATTCTTAAAATGAGAAAACATTAAATTTAATTAAAAAATTTTAAACAAAACTTAGACTTAAAAAAAATTTATATTTAAAGTATTCGATTATCATACAAAACGATTAGATGCTGTAAATCTATTATTCTTTACTCATTATTTATTATTAATTTCTTTATTCATTATTTATTATTAATTTCTTTATTCATTATTTATTATTAATTTCTTTATTCATTATTTATTATTAATTTCTTTATTCATTATTTGTTATTGAAGGGAAATTAATATTTTTGATTATTTTGTCATAATGTAATGTCACATAATTTTTTTTTGTAATTTAGCTGGATCATTTTCAAATAATTTAATATAAGTTGATAAATAAGAAAAAAGAAAAACTTAAAAATAGGTTGGCTCGAAACTAAATCCTAGGACTTACATTAAAAGGAAAGACAAAATATTTGCTAAATATTGAGTCGACCCCTCTGTTTCATTTTCGTTTTTCCTGTGGCTCGAAGCACTTCCATGTTTGCTTTTAACTAGCAAGTACCCTTTTCTCGGTACAGAAACTGAAGAGCTCAGCGAAAACTATTGGCCAGTTGTGCTTCGCTCTATTTGCCTTCGGGACACTCCATGTTCGTTTCCGCGAACACCCACTCCTCCCCGTTTCCTCATTCCTAAGGAATCTACTTTTATCCCCCTGTCCTTGCAAGACGGGCACGTCTTGGTTAGGGAAGAATTGTAAATAAATCCACCAACATAACATCATCAAATGTTCTCAGCTGAACTAAGTATTGATCGTATAATATTGGAAGATTGATCATATCAATACACTTAACGATTCTCTTTCTTTCTACTAGGAAGATTGACGAAGAATGCTGTGTCTGTGTTGAATGATAGTCTTGGTCTTTATTTGCCCACAGTAGTTAAAAGATTCCCATTGATATATTGATTATAAATATTTTGTTATGTAAATATACATATATTTCATAATAATTTGAATTATTTAATTTAAATTTGGAAGATTTAAACTGTATTTATTTAAATAATAAAAATAATAAAATTAGTAATATTTCTTAAAATATCCGAAAAAAAAAAAAAAAAAAGCATACACACACAGAAAAAAATAAATATTAAAATATCAAGAAATATGTAATAATTATTTTCATATGCTTCGGTTCAAATTTATTACTAATTTTATAAAGATCTTTTAAAATTAATGGGAAAGCAATATTGTTAAAATATGACAGAAATCTATTATATTTTAGTAATAACTAAGAAAGACGTTATGGATCATGAAAAATGACACAAACACACATTTGAATGATTCACAAAATTATTTTGAGTCATTCATTTTGAGAAATAAAATTAGCCAGTCATGCTGTGGTTTTATTTCTTAAATTCATTTAAAGAGTTTATTTCTAAACTCTTTCAAATACAATTGCTTAAATTATTTTAATTGGCTTAAAATCTAAAGGAATTTTTACTAGTTTTCTTGTAATATTTTTCTTGTTCATTATTATTATATTTTAGAATATTTTTCTTAGTGTAAATAGAAATTTCCCTATGTAAGCTAAAATTAAAGAAGTATTTTGCAGTGTTTGCTAGCAATTTTATAAAACAATATTGTGAAAGGAAAAAGTTATACATTTATTTTAAAATGATTTGATATATTCCTATTAACAATTATATATGAAACTGATTTGAAATCACTAGCAAAAAATATCTTTAGCCAAATTGAAAAAGTAATTGAAGAAGAACAAAAATCTGTTGTTGGATAAAGTATTCATGCATCCTATATGTTGGTCCTTAGTATCACACCTGTTGATCGATGACACCTTTAGTAGTTCGAACATTGTGCAAATTTGCTTCCATCAACTATCAGGATGTTATACTCCAGGAGAATTTAATTGGAATTTTAAGAATGTGGTTTGCGTGATACAGATAATCAAATGTTTTTTAATAATGTAAAGATGAACATTCTGAACGAATTTCTAGTTTCTTTCCTAATTAACATAACGTATACAAAAACTAATTGTAAAATAAAAATAATAACTAGAGAGTACATGTATAAAATATAAATATTTTACACAATGTATGTAAAAATAAGACATTTACTTTTCAAAAATGCATTTTTCATATGACTATTAACTTACGATAATAATTTTTGGCAATCGTTTGAAATTTGTCAAACAAAATGACTTTTATTTTGCAACTTTTTTAAAAAAATATTCTTTTTCTCATAAAAAATGTTAAATATGTTATAAATATAATATTTATTATATACAAAACTTATAAAAATTTTTCAGATCATTTCAATGAAAATTAGACTATTATTTATACTATAGATAATTATTTATCTGGTACTTGAACTCGTCAATGAAATGTAATTGCATGATTTTATTTGTGATGAGAATCGAAAAAGAATTTTAAATACGTTATTTCTAAACAAACTACAGTTGAATATAATACAGTACAGACATATTTTGTTTTTTTATTTATTTTTTAGCCTTACATTTGTTTAAAATAAAAAAAAAACATAAACGGAGTCACATTCAAATAAACCCTATTTTAATCATATCTTATATATTTTAAGAGGACATATAGTTACATTATATGATTTGTTACTTGAACAGAAATTTAAAATTGTTTAAATTATTAATGTTTTCAAATATTAAACTTCTCTCTCGCTTTATATTTATATTATTAAAACCATCAGGAACACCTGAGTTCATGCATTGAATTATTTTTCCAGATTTAATTCTTTTCTTGGAACACATTGAATAATATTTATTAAGTAATTTATTATCTTTTAGTCATTTAAAAAAAATTAAAAATTTCAGGCAATGAATATGTATTTAAATGTAATTCTAACTATTATTTTAAAATACATTATTTAATAAAGCATTAACTTAATAATTGTACTGATTTTAATTTTCCCACACAAATAAATTAACTGATTTTTGCTTGGAAATTAGTTTTATACCTTTTGCGGAAATTCCTAAGAAAATGTCTCATTATTCATAATCATCTATTTTTGCAATATGAAATTTTATTGCTGGTTAAACAATGATTTGACAAAAAATTGAAAGAAATCTCTAAATAATTGTTTTTAAGATCTATGAAATTTTATTTCTGGTTAAACGATGATTTGACAAAAAAAATTGAAAAAGGTCTCTAAATAACTGTTTTTAAGATAGAATGTTAATGAATGCAGTGTATAGAATGATTTGAAACCTAAGCTTATTTATTATTTTTCTAGTAATTTCAATTAGTTGTCTGTTAATCTAATTGTAATTATGTGTTTTCGATTTTATGAGATTCAGTTGGTGGATAATTTAATCAATTTATTTGTAGTTCCCATTTAGAAAATAATTCTATGCGATGATGTTTTCGTATATTTATTCATTGTAAAAATTAATCAATTAATCAAAATTAATACATGATGAAAATATTGATTACTTATGGTGAAAATGATTCCTTAATTTTCTAAACAAAGTATTTTTAAAGATATTACGTATTTATTTCTACTGTCTTTTTACTGGAAAACATTGAGAATTCGAATTAACATCAATGATTCATAATTAAGTTCTGAAGCCGTCATATTTGTATTATGACGGCTTCAGAAAACAGAAACAGTAGATTACCTTTCAGTGTACTTAAGCTCTTAACAGTCTTCATCGACTTGCTGATTCCGAATCAACCCTTTCGGAAGCTTTCGACCAATCAGGGAAAAGTCTCACATGCGCCATCCCTCGGAGGACTGAGAGAAAGAACACAAAACTAACTCCACCTCACTCGAGCACGTGCTCTCGTCCGAGAAAGGAGACCCCTGTTGAGTAATATGTGAATATATTCAAACGAGTTTCCTTTTTGCTTATGAGTCACTAATTATTGTGTTTCTTGTTTTATGCAAGTTTCAACTAAGGGAAATTTCTTTCGCCATAATACGAATTATATACATTTTAATTTTGTGAAATTGTGCACTGAAAGTTTGAAAAAAAGGATTCTATTTGGACAATTTTTTATGAATAGAAGTGAAAATCCTTTTCATAAAATATGTTTACTTGGGACACTGAAATTTTATCAGAAAGAAGTCCAATTACTGACCTTAGGTTTTTCTATCTAATAAATATTTCAGAAGCATATTAACATTTACAGTTAACCATTTTAATAACTCCTAATATTTGACAGCGGAAATGCAAAGAAAACTTTCACAATTTTGATTACTGTATTTAAACCAGAGGATTAAATTTATTTGATTATCTGATTCTTAACAATCAATACTCCCCAACAGATCAAAATTCTGAAATTTGCTTCATGAAGTTGATTTTAAGCACTTATCAATCAAGAAAGTATTTTGGAAGTCCTAAAGTCAACGATTTCTAGTAATTTTTTTGGAAAAAAACATTTTATCGAGTTTTCGAAGGAGTTAATAAAACTTTGATTACTAAATCTATGAAATAAAAGGTTTATCCACTTGGATGACTGCCAATTTTATCTAGGTTCTCTGGAACACATTGAGATATATTCAACAAGTAGTTTTTTGGCAACTGTAACCAGTAGTTTTTTGGAAACATAAATAATGCACTTTACTAAGTTGTGCCATCTTCTCTGCGCAATAAATCTGGTACTCCTACTTTTAATAGGTAAGTAAATTGATTAATAAATCCTCATCTGTTAATTGTTATATTTAGGAGATGGATTTATTGTGTTGTAGAAAATAATTAACTTTGGGTATTCTTTAAATTATTTTTTTGTTATTTTGAGATATATAAAAATTAGATTCCTCTATTCTTAGCTATATAAGTATTAAATTAATCTAAAATTATTCTTTGATTCCATACAAGATGGAGTTTTAAAAAAGTTTCCATGACCAATAATAAACTATAAAATTGATAGATTATATTATTCTTAAAACATTTCATATCTGAAATAATGTTGAAACTGTTTTTAAGTCATTATTATTAAATTAGGTTACTTTTTATCAAGATACATAATTTGATGATAAATAGCTACAGCGATTGATATCAGAAAATGAAATGGCTTTCACTGTATTTGTTATAACAAATTACAACTTGCTTAAATGCAGTGACATTAAAATAGAAATATCCTAGTTTTATCCACTTTTTATATTACTTTCTACTGCCATTAGACACTAATTTCATTAATGGAATTAGTATTAGTAAATGTTTAAGATTTATTTTTTTAGTGAAACACATTTTGTGATCAGTCTCAAAATTTATACCTAAAAAGTTTGATTGAATATAATATATATAAGATGTACATATTGTAATGCATTTATAGATAAGAATTATTAAATCTCAAATATTTCAAGAGATAATTTTTTTTCTTCCTAATAAAGCTCTGATGTACTTTCTCCTAATATTGAAATATTCTAATAAAAATATTTTTCTTTTGTACCTAAAACTAGTAAAAATGTTTCAAATAATATAATAGAGATAAACATTAAAAAGTTGAATTAAAATCCAAAGTTTGTAAACACCGGGAAATAATTGAAATCCATTTTTTAATTTCATGATATCCAAGACACAAATCTTAGAAATTTCATTTATAATGATGTTAAAAAATATTTATATAATTATTTATTTTATTCAATACATAAAATTAAATTACTGAGAAACATTAATTTCTCTTTTAGAAGTTATTACAAAATGAAATTAATTAATAAATTTTGAAAGAATTGAGAATTTATTGATTAAATTTTAATTGTTATGTTTATCAGTTTTTTGGTTTAAAATAAAGTTAATTTTGTATTCATAAATTTTATGATTTCTATTTTAAAATTTTTAATATTTTTAATTATGTAAATTATTTTATTTGATGTAATATAATTTAATAGTTATATAATAACTTTTTATTTGGTTTCTAACCTGTATGTATTTTGTTCAAAAAGTTTTCAGTTTATAATTTTATATATATATATATATATATATATATATATATATAATCGATAATTGAATATATATATATATATATATATAATATCGAAGCAGTTATTTATTATATAGTATTACTGTGATCTCATGATTCACATAAGCATTTACAACTGATATGGAACTAATAGAGAATATGAAACATTCATAATTTTACTTCCTAAGAATATTCAGAAAAATCACAAGAAATGCTTAAAGAAGATTTAGAAATATGGTTTCAGGATTCATAAGTTGAATTATTTTCATCTTTAAGTAAAACTAAAATATGTTTAGGACATACCATTAAATAATATTAAATATAACAATAATGGTTAATGAATAATTTTTATAAGCAATTATCTTCAAACTTTTAAGTATTGTCGTTATATAGTTATTATCAAGCAAAAATTTAATTAAAGCTTATAAAACATTTTTAGTTAGAAAAGTTATCTACTGTTTGTAATATTTGTATTATATTCTAATATACGTATAATTACATTTGAAATAATAATAATGATACACATAATTTCTAGAGATAATCATTTAATGGAACCAAATTATTTATAAAGATTATAATTAATTAAAATAAACATTTTATGGATTCTGAATTAATTTAAACAATTTAATTGAACAAACACCATATAAAAATTGATTGTATTTTTTATTTTAATACATTATATAGATTATTCATAATTTAAAATGATAAAAATATCATTGCTAAAAGTTTGCATTGAAATTTAAGGAAATATACTTCAAGTTTGAGATTAAAAATAATTTATAAAATTAACATTAAGGATACTGAATCTTTATAAAGTTAATAATACTAATTTAATTTATAAATAATTTGTTTATACAACCCTAAAAAAAGGAGATAATTCGTCATGATATTCTAATAGCTTTTCTTAATGTTAAACAGTTGTTCTTATCACAAGAAATTAATATCAAAATAAGTTTCTTGTAATATGATGAAGATTTAGGGAATATTTTAAAATCAGCCAAAACATAATTAGTTTAAAATCCTCAGTTTGTGTGTTATAAAAAAATTCTCGTTTAAATTTTGCAAATTTTTACTACAAAATATTTGGCTGATTGAGTAATATTCGTATAATATCTTAATACAAGTATCAGAAATGTATATTTAAAATGTTTCCAAAAATGGAACAAGTCTTTAATCATGGAATAAGAATTCCATTTAATTGACATAGGAATAATTTAAATATAAGACATAGGAACAAAATTAATATGTTACTTCTTTGTTAATCTTACACTTTCCCAATATATTCAGCACTTCTGATTTTTTTAAAAAAAGATTTTAAAATAACATTAAAGAGAACAGACAAAAAGATATATTTATTTAAAAAACATTGACCAAATACACTGAACCCTTCAGTTTCTTCCAAAGAAAAAATCTCCAAATTCAAGAGAATGTTGGTCACCACTAACTGTTACCCTCAGTAATACTCATGTAAATTTGTAATTTGAACTATTTAGGCCTCTATCTTGCTGAAAAGTTTTTAAGCAATCAGTCCTATCCGTAAGACTAATGTATTTTGCTGTTTAGATTATGATGTTTTCAAAAAATAAACTTTTTGAAAGTTATCGTTACATTGACAATTCAGAATAACTATGAAGACTTAAGTTACTAAGCCCCACTGTTGTAAATTATGATAAATACTTACTAAAATGAATATCTAAAAATTAAAAAAAAATTTAATTTAGATTTAAATTTCTTATTTAGAATGAAGATATTTTAATAATAATCAATTGAAGTTTAACAATTAAATAAAAGCATTTTAATATTTATATGTTAAGATACTTAATTATATTTTGGTAAAGTAATTCATATATCTATTTATAAAAATGTGATCAAGCAATTATAAAAGCATATTCTCTCACACACATAATTTTAACTTTTTAAAGGAGAATATAATGTTTTTATCATATAATTGAGGCAACTTAATTGTATTTCTAAATATGCTTAAAATAATTAAAAAAACTTTAAATTTACAGTTCATTAAAAGATTTATAATAATGACAGTTTATAATAAATGAACATTGAAAAATAATGAAAATTTATTTTAAAATTTTTTTATCACAAAAATTCAAAGTAAGGATTTTTAAAAATATTTCAGTCACAATTTTAAATATATTAAATGTAAAAATGAAATAGAAATAATTTTTAATTAAAATATTACTATACATATTAATTAAATTGAAATAAAAATGATTAATTATTGTTTGTAAGTGTATATATTTGATATATACTTGCATACAATAATTAATACCATATATTGTGAAATTTTACTGTGTTTTACGAATTACCATGAATTTATTTTGAAGATTTTAAGGATTACTAGGAAGAAAACTAGTAAGACATTTTAAAACATTATATTTTTATAGTAGTATCAAAAATAGGTGTTCAGATAATTTCAGAAACTGATGGTATTTTAAGTTTAACTGTATGTCTATACTGGTGAACAAATATTTTCAATTCTTCTCATATTAGCAGAAACTGATTAAAGGAAACTTAAAATCTTTTTCTCTCGCACATATGAGTTTTTGGGTTGTATATATATATATATATATATATATATATATACAACCCA
>JAPDSC010019862.1:69079-79708 GCA_026290005.1 Latrodectus geometricus | reverse complement strand
AAATTTAAAACTTTACCATTGTTACTCTTAAAAGAAACATTTTTCATGGAATAAATATAAATAAATTATTGTAAATCTTTTACTTTGAGAATATGCTCAAAAGCATTCTTTCAAAGTAATTGCTTTTATAAATGGATTCTTTTTAATAAAATATAAACGGAAAATTCGAATACAGCTTTTTTATTGCTAATAAGTTAACGTTTACTAATGTTAAAAGCACTGCAATGTATATAAATTTCAGAAAAACAACGATATAAATTTCGATAAATAATTTTATCTTGATTACGACGATGTATTTTATTAAAATATTAAAATACATTTTTTGATCTGAAGAAATAAGTCTACTTATATTACATAAATTTCAGTCTCAAATTTACAGTAAAAAGTTTTAAAATATCAAAGCAAGAATTGTATAAAAGCTTTAAAATGAGAATAAAATATTGTCACAGAAATTACCAATTTAAATTAATAAATATGCAATTATAATATATATACATAATAGAAATTGTTTAAAGAAGTTTACTAAACAATGAAAATTTTCCTTTAAATTTGTAAAATATAACTCCATTGGCTTACAAATATTGCTGGTCTTTCAATCTTAATTTCGATAAGCTAAATAATTAAATATTATAGTAAACAATTTTTTAAAAAAAATATCTATTGTATAATGTTTTTAAATTTTTGAAGGAATAAAATGATATTTTATAAATCATTGGACACTGTAACCAACAATTTGTTCAGTTTTAGAGAACCGTAAACGCAGAAAAAATAGAATTGTGTTATAGTGAACTACATTCTTTGGGCACGTCTTCTTAAAATTTTTTAAGAATGCCTTTGAAGGAAAGTTCGTGGATGGAAAAATTAGAATATTCATATCAAAAGCTTTATTTTCTGTTAAATTAAACATTTTTCCTATTTTATTGTTCTCAAACTTCAGAATCAATCGGTGGAATCCCAGAGGATCAGAATAGGGCTTCATAACTAATGGTTTTGAGTCCTCTAATGATTCACAGGGGAAATCTTTGCTGTTTTCTTCTGATTATTTGCTGTTAATTTTCTTCCCTCAGTATATAAGCCAGACTTTTCTCTTGTTTGTAACTAAAATTCGAGTACACTTCATTATAAATGCAATTCATAAAATGCCTTTAATATATGATACTTTTAAAGTGAATTTTATGCTATGTATATTTTGTTTTGAGAATTATGCATGTTCGTATTTATTAATGTATAGTTAATATTTGTAAAGCTTTTTGATATCCAATTTTGGGAAACATATTTAATATATAGAGATAAGAAGAGAAAAAAATATTGAAAGAATACATGTATTGGAGCAAATCTATGAGATGAATGATTAAACTGTTAAAATTAAAAGTAAACAGAATAATTAACACTTGCTTAGAATTTCTTAAAACACTTGCGATTTCTAATGATTATAAAATTTTCATATATATAGAGTGACAAGAAAACATACTGTATTTATTACTAACTTTTTAGTCCTGATAAGGTTTCTTGTGCATCATATTTTAAGATGCATGAATAAATTCCTGAAGAGTGTTCATTTCACATTCTTTGTCTCGAAATATAAATGTGATTTATATTTGGAGACAAAGAATGTAAAAGGAACCCGCTTCAGATCCATATCAAATAAGAGATTAAATTGTACGGATTAACATTGCCAAGAATATAATTAAGAGTCACATTGAATCTGACAATCCAATTATCTGCACGCAGAATAGAAAATAAAAGGTGAAATTTATAAAGATAAATTTTTTAATTATGGCAAAACGTCGATGAAAATAGAATTTACCTTTATGATGACGATAAACTATTAATTCAAATTATATGAAAACAATTTTATTTTTAAAATTTTGTGAAATAAGCTTAAAAATAGATTGAAATACAATTAATTTTAATCTCAAGTTAGATGAAACTATTATTAGTTTCAATTTAATTTAATGGTACCACCGGTTTCATAATTAAATAGATAAATTTGATTTAAATTTTTATGTTTCATGTACATTTTTAATTTTTTAAAATGTTAAAGTTGATGATAATAAAAGTTTAAAATGAGTAAAATTAAAACTGTATGTGTAATATAGAAATATACATTTAATATATTAATCTGAATGCAATATTGAAAAGATGTAATTATTTATTTTTAATTTCTACTTAATATATAATAGAAATAATTCTTATTTATATGTAAATGTCTCTCCTGTGTTTCATAAAGCGCTTGTAAGAAACCTTGTAGGAAAGAAAGTTACATGCTTACAAATATATTTAATGAACACAGCAAACATTTTTAGTGGTTTCTACAAGAATAATGGTAGTTAGCTCATCAGAAAGCAATACATTATACTGAAAAGAAAAAAACAGAAAAAATATGAGAAACACAACTTCAGAACATCTGGAATGTACTTTTAACGAGGAGAAAAAAATCTCCATTCTTCACCTTTTATTTCTTTCAACCGTCTTGAATGGTTTTTTAGGCCATTTTTTCTCTATCGAAGATCCATTAGCGTTTCGGAAATTTTCTTGCTTTCGCAGCAACTTTTTTTCCTATTTCGCATTTGACACTTTTTTCCAGAAGATTCGTTGAAAAAGTTCGCATCTTAAAGCAGTCGTTTAATTTCCCTAGTCGACAGGATTGCCATCCATTAGGTACTTCCGAAAACAAAGGACTTTTATGAATCCATAAAATGTAATGTAAACGCGTTGCTGTGGTGTTTTAAGCAAAAGTCGATGGTGAGAAAGTATTCGGTATGTAAATGAAATTTTTTTGAGTCTATTTAAACTTTATTCCATAATGTCTTTAGCGCTTTAAATGGATACTAAAATTATGTTTAAAAGAAAAAGCTATGTTTAATATCCCGAACTTTAGAAGAGTTATAGTCATGATTATTGAATGTTATTATATTTTGCCTAAGTAAATTTAGAAAACATATATAATGTAGATAATTTTAGTTTTGCATTTAAATTAGAGAACATTAAGTAAAAAGCTTTTAATGGAATTATTAATGAAAAAATTATAATTATGTCTAAAGTTTAATTATAAATTAATGTCATTAGTGTTTTTGAATTTGTTCAAGGAAATGCATTTAAAATTTAATTATGATTAAAATAAAGTAAAATTCTGATATTGAATTCATAATTTTCCATTAGGCGAGTTAAAATAGGATATTCATTTTTATTTTAAAATCAAAGATTTTTCATTTTTTTCAAAGTTTCTTTAAGAAATTTTACTGTATCATCGAAACTTTTCTATGAGTTTTTATAATATATAAGCAAAAAATTATCTCTTTTTGTTCATTAAATCTATATCCACACATTGACCAAAATACATTTAATTCTTATTAAGTATCGTTGAGATAAAGAAAATTTAACATGAGATAGGCATTTAGAATGATAATTTTTAAGTATTAATAAATTTCATAAATTAATTTAAAATGAACACTATGAACAAAATAAAATGCTTTTAAATAAGTTAATAGTTTTAATAAGTATTTTTTCAAATTACTTAACTGCATTTATTAATTGTTAAAAGTTTATTTAGTGATATAAAAAGTGTATTTTATACATTTTAAGTGCATACATTTCCGAATTATTCATTTCTTTTATTTGTTTGAAAATGACAATTTAATATAAAATTCAGTTTTTACTTCTTTTGTGTTTAATTTAGAATTAATGCTGAGTTTCATAATTTTCACATCTATGTTACTTACAATGATCAAAAGGGAAAACTCCTCTTCTTTTCAAAAGAAAATGACAACTCAATAAAATATGTAACAATAAGTATAATTTTAAATACAAATTTTCTCCGAGAAAAATTCTTATCTGATATGTAAATAATGATCAGGTAAGCTTAAAGAAATGCCTTAAACATGCATTTGATTCTAACATCATCGAAAGTTTTTAATTAATTATAAAAAAACTATTCTAATATTCTCTTGTATATACCTCATTCACAATAGAAAAATTAAAAGCAGTGGTCTTGCATGAAAAATTATACTTTCACTACGAAGGAAATTATTATAACATTCAATATTGATATCATTGAAGTTATTAACTTGTAACTGATAAGAAAATGAAACATTAATCACAGTAAATTTTAAATTAAAATAAACTTTTGTTTAAATTCATACAGAGGTTATTATCCTCTGCAAATGCTGTGAGTGCAGTCCAAATCAAAAAATGACCAAGACTGAAAACAGCTAAATCAGTTAATTGTCTGAAGGTTGAACAACATGTTCTGAATTCATGCAAGCCTAATATGAGTTATTAAGATGATAAATCCTGCATACGTGAATAAGGATGGTCCCATTACTCTTTGAAGATGATACTTGACTCTGATTCCCATAGGCCTCAAAAATGAGAAGGAGGAATGAAGTGCCATTTCATATTTTCTTAAGCCAAAAATGCTTAAAATTGTTCATTTTTTGGTATTAATTAAAATGTTTGTTGAATTTATTTGCTGGTTCCTTTGAAGTTCGTTCCTCAGTTACTAAATAATTCTACTGACTTTCCTTTTTTCTCTATAAATATTTTTAGAGCTTCTAAAGAAGCTTCAGAGCTAAAATTTTCAACAATTTTGTGGTCTACAGCTTTAGTAATGAAACAAACAAAAATGCAAACTTAAAATTTAAATGATTTTTATCCACTAACAGATTTAGGTATTATCATAAATGGCACAGCATAGTACAAAAACACTTGATTATACACTCTAGATGTTACAATTCTACGAGCAGGCAGATCAGCCATAATTTGTTTGGCACTGTGGACACGATGACGACAACACATAACATATAGTTTTATCAGTTTACTAATCTCTGATCTTGCAGCAATGATCCAAAATTTTTGTCTGATTAAAGAAAGTAAAAGTGCAGGAGCTTGCTGGAAAATAAGTTTCATGTTCTCCAAATACTTGAGGCTAACAATCCCAATGGGTCAAAAAACCTTGTTACTACTGAATGGAGATTAAGTTTTGTAACTGATGAATTGGGGGAAGGAAGTACTTTAAAATCAAACATATCGCAATGAAGATGCCAGTTTATTCCTAACACAGTTTTTGTTTGATCCTTCATCTAACTAATTTTAATCTTCCTTGAGTTCATGTGATAAGTTTTCTAATACTTCTGGCAAATTACTTAACCACTTTATTAAAACAAAACCTCCTTTGTGAATTAAGCTATAAATGCCTTGAATTAAGATGCCTTCAAAGAAACAGATGCCTTAAAAGAAGCAGATGCCTTAGAAAAAGTCTTTGAAGATGCCTTAGAAGAAGTACCAGTCAAAAGATCGTTCATATAGAAATCATGAATCATGTTTTACAACATTTGAAGATTCTGGAAATTTACTTTCAAAGAAAATTGTAAGAATGAACGAGTAGTTAAGAAAGGTGCGGAAAACTTTTAACAGTTAAGAGTCTGCATTCTTGAATTGGATCTGTGCATTCATTTGTCCAAAATATGCTCTGAAAATCAGTATCATCTTGGTGAATACGTACTTGCCTGTACAATTTCTCAATTTGTGCACAAACAGGAATTGGGTGTATTCTAAATGTAACGATAATGTCAAACACTGATCAAGCTGAATTGTGAGACAAATAATAAATCACTGAGTGAACATTTGTGGGATGCTTTAGCGGATGTATCAAAAACAACGTGTAACTCAATAGTGATGTTTATAGGCATTAATACTAGATGTTAGGTAGGCAATTCCTTAATGAGGGAGTAGACGAAGAATTAGTGACTTGTTCCACGTGTCCCAAATTAAGATATTCATTAATTCTTTGTATAATTTGCCTATGTACTAACCTATTTCTTAAAGACAAAATTCTTTTAAGGTCAATTCTTTAAAATTCCTAATTTTTCTGGGTGTTCCTTAAAAGTTAACCTTACCATATATCTACCTGTGTAAGTTCTCAGTAACTGTTAATAAAGACCAGAAGCTTCTAATCATCTCATCAATATTTAATTCAATATTGTTTAACGATATGAAAAGGTATGAATCAGAATTGAATAATGTTCTAGAAATTATCCAACCCAATTTTGATCGAACAGTTGTGAAAACTTCTTTAATGTTTTGAATTGTTCTAGCTTGTTCTTTTAAAAACAAAAGTAAATTATTTAGAGCTCTTTAATAATAGATAATTTGTGTTCGTACAACATGCGGTATTTGTTATCTAATATTTCAACTATTGTGTAAGTAATCAATGTATCTGCAAACCCATCTATCTTTTGATATGGAACATTTAAAGATCATATGCATTCATTAATGGCATTTAGAAGCTGGAAATAGAACTAGGCGAGTCTGCAGTATATTGTTGCGAATTTGTAAATTTTTAATAATAGTAGTTACCATAAAACACACTTTTGTTTGAATATCTATCCATATGGAAATCCCAAGCTATTTTAAATTTTGAATCTGTTATAGGAATTGCATGAATAATTTTAAGAGCATCGGATTCACAAAAGCTTTTTAAATATTGAAATTTTTGAGCATCGGACAAATTATTTTCATAACCAATATCGGCCTTGAATAAATCCGAAAATGAAAGCAATTCTTTTACACATTAAATGTCGATAACGATAACTGAGGTAATCTGAAACCCATAAATAGTGTTTTAGTATCAGTTTACGAAATAAATTTATATCATTGTGAGTAGCATTGTTGCGATTTCTGGGATCTAAAAGCAAATAAAGTTCATTTAAATTATTTGGAAGTGTTTGGAATTCTTCATTGTATGTTTCAATATCTTTTTCTTTACATTGTAAATATAATGTAAATATTACCGAAAATAGTCGATATTTCATTCTTTAAATTACTGAGTTTCTTTTTGAATTAATCAAACTTTAATTCATCTGAATTAATAATTTCATAATTAATATTAACTATTAATCTTGTTAAATTGTCTTTTGAAATCTTTTCTTAATTAAAAGTGTCTTAGAATCTATATTTATTATAAAAATTATCTCAACGTCAATGAAATCGAAAGTGAGACTTCTGTTTGGAATCACTGGAATTTGGAACAAAGACTTTTGCTTCATGCGCTTCTCAATATTTTTTTCAAACCAAATTCAATATAGCTCCGGTTCAATGGATAAATATTTGAATATGCAAAGAAACAAAAAATATGCATGGAAGCAAAATGTATTGAACAGTTGAAATTCAAAGTATATTACGATGTTGAAAACAAAGCATGTTTATAAGCTACAACTCAAGAAAGAGATTGCCACTTACAAGAATAGTAAAAATTGAACAAATTACATATGCTTACAAGGAGCGCAGACTAGATACAATAACAAATACAAACGCATACATGACAATTTTTATGAAAAAAATATCACGTTCACATTTCTTTACTAAACTATTTACCATATATTTCTGTTTTATAAGAAAAATCACATTTTCGAAATTAAGTGTGAAGTAAATGTGTTAATTTCATCTCAAATAATTAAAAATTATATTATCTCATAAAAAACCAGTTTATGTATGTTTCTTTTTCTTCAAAATAGATTTGCATTCATAATTGAAAAGAAATTAATTGTCACTAATTGTACTCTTAAACTATAATGGTAATCTTTTAAACTAATATATGCAATTTTTAAGCGATTAATTCCTAATATATATATATATGTATGCATATGTGTGAGTGGTCTTTATATAAACGAATTCAAAAGTATTTATAAACCTAAGAATTTTCATCTTTTTTAAGTAAAAAAAAATAGTTTAAGATATAAAAAGTAAATACAGTAAGTATAAATAAATGTAATTAAATGATGCGTACCAATACATTCTGAAATGAAACTGTAAAACTATCAAACTATGATGTTTGTTTCATATGAGAATTTTTGATTTTTTCAAGGATTAGGTTTTTTTTCCTGATATTACTTAAAAATAAAATGTTATTTTACAGAAAAAAGTGACTCTTTTTCAAAATTGTTTCATTACATAATTTTTAAATATAAAAACATGTGTATAGAAATAAGTTTATGTAAGTTATATCTATATACTTACTTATAATAAATTATATCTATACACATAATGTTTATACATGTAAGAGTCATCTAAATGTTTAATATTTTTCTAAATATTTTTTTTTCATGTAAGAAGAGGGTGAATGATTAAACTAATTTGAAATCAATAGTTTAAAATCATTACTTAGAAAACAATTGATGAAGGATTTATTTATTAGCTAAATTATTAATATTTTTAGTAAAAGTTGGTAAAAAAATCTCTGTTAGTATACTCTATTGTTTTGAATAGGAAAAATTTTAATACAGACTAAAAAATTGAAAATATCATCATTTTTAGAAATAATTTAATTTAAAATATTTACTAATAATTAGGTAGATTATAACAAATGATACTTAATCATAATTGATTTACTTACCTTATTGTATTTTTAGGCCAGTGAAAATTTTATTTTTTTCTACTATCTTAAAAACTTACTTTTTTTAAATGTAATTTATCTGTTAAGAAGTAATTTAATTTAATGTTGAGAATTTTTGTCAAACTGAAAATATTACAGAAAGTTGCAATTCGTGTCAAATTATATTCGAGATTCATGGAAGAAAATTTGCCAATAATTATTTTCAAAAGATTCTACAATTTTATTTTTTTATTACTATAATTTAATAATTGATAAAAAGGAAATTAAACTAAAATAAGTATGAATTAAAATAGTTGCAAGGCTATTTTTCAAGAGTCACTAAATGTAAAATTGGATTTAATAATTATTAATTCATATAATTATACATTACAAATAATTGAGGAAACTATAAAATAAATATATGTTACAGCGTAAACTTAATATATGAAAATTTATATCATGATATTAAAAAGTTGATAAAGACTAAGTATGGCTGGAATAACACTTAGCAACTCTTAACTCTTATATCTATAAAAACACTTCAAACACAAATGAAAATTAATGTCATTTTAACTATACCATAATCTATAGAACTCGGACAATAGTTATTCCTAAACTCCGCAAAAATAGTCTTATCAGTTTTCATAAAATATTTTATTCTTATTTGTTTTTCTGAGTGCAATTTTTGTTAAGTTGTAAGAGGTTATGTAATTTCATGCAATTATGTATTATCATCTAAATTTAATTAATGATAGCAATCTATATATTGATAAAATATTCTTGTAGCATTAGAATAAAGTTATATTGAAGAAAAAAAACTATACATGAAAAAATTAAATATTTTTGGTTACAAATTTTTTTATTCAAACGTTGCTTCGAATAATGAATACAGTCATAAGTACTTAGTGTTAAACATAAATATACAGTCATAAAAATGTTATAAAAAAACAAAAACTTTTTTATTTAACCTTTAATGCAAGTTATTTTATAAATAAATATATGCTTCAATGCACAAAGAACTCGCAAATTTGCTTCGATTACTTAATTCGTTTGCTACAAACTGAAACTACTGAATAAGATAAGTATTTAATTTGAAAGTGATAAAATAATAATAATATATATTATAAGTTATTAACTATAGAAATTGTAAAATAATTTAAACGAGAGAAATTTAATATTAGAATAAACTAATTCTTCTTTATTAGATTGGAATAGTTATTCTACAAACTATTATATTCTATGAGTATTTATTTATCACTTAAAATTTACGAGGATAAATAAAAATTCACATAATTATGAATATTTAAATGTAATTTCTACTTGTAGCAGATCATATTTACGGTATTGTTTAGGAAAACGGGAAACTAATTGAAAAAGTCTCTAGAAAGCACTAATAGAATAATCCTAATTTTTAAAATGGCTGCTTAGAAAATGGGTTTTAGAAGTGTAACATTAGAGTCATCACAAGCAATAGGCGCATGTTATGTTAACCATTTGGTTAAAACTTTATTATTGCCCATAGTTTAATATTGATTGAGAAGGAAAAAATTTGCTGTAAAACTAAACAGAAGGAAAAAAAGTATTATGAGATATAGAAAGGGAAAATGAAACTCAGAAAACAAAGATTTCATGCCTTGACACTACTGTCGTAATGTCTTACAATGGAAATAAAACTAATATTAGAGAACAAATATTCAACACTGGAGTATGTAAATAAATCTATTCAACACAAGAACATATTAAACAGCTTTCTTTGTAAATAGATGCTGTTATGATTGAAGCTCTCTAAATCAACACGTAATCGTATGTCAATGCAATCTTGCAATGTTTTATGCACTAAATCATTCTTTCCAGTTGTTTTGGTTACTACCACTTATGTCAGTCATTCAGAAATGAAAAACAAGTAAGTAGCAAAATAAAGCATCTGTAGCCAGATGTGGTCTTTTTTATAATAAGCGTTAAAAAGTTAATATCAAGAATAATCATTGCATTTATCAAGGATTTCTTATAAACAATCGTGAATGCGTAGAAATCTTTTCATAATCATGCAGACGTGATTGATCCTAGTTAATCAGATTTAGTACTAGCTTGTACTTATTAGATAATTCGGAGGATTTTGCATTGAATGTATTACATGTTAGTTGGAAATATAACATCTTCTTTATTTCTTACGAGACTTTACTTATACAATTTAAAAGCATCCTATTTTTCACTGAACAATTCTTTCACTCATACATTCTTTTGTCACATATTATTTT
>JAPDSC010019862.1:45141-56814 GCA_026290005.1 Latrodectus geometricus | reverse complement strand
ATATATATATATATATATATATATATATATATATATATATATACTCTTTTTGAATTATTTGTTTCCTTTTAAAAAATGTTCTTACTAGTATTTTGGCATGAACAAAATTATTATTTTATTTAAAGATCAAAATAGAATTATATTTTCAAATAGATAAGCTGCATCTTCATTAGAATCATTGTTATAAGTAACTTGTTACAATATAGATAGAAAAGGCAGTAGATAGTGTCAAGTGAAAAGAATCATTGAAATTTTGATCATAGATTTTGGAACATAAACAAGACAAAAATTTTAATTTAAACTTAAATAATTTTTTAGGAAAATTATCCTTGGAAATGGCTTACTAAAAAGTGAATTTATAACTGGCATTAAAAGTAATGAGCACAAATCAGGGGATAAATTTCTTAATTTTAATATCTTAATACTGTTACAAAAAACACTATGTCCAAGACATTGTGAAACTATATTAAAAACAATATATAACAAAAAACTTAGGACACACATGCGATCCCTACAAAATCCAACTTTCTTCTGCTTAATGATTTCATTGTTGTTTGATTAGGAAGCTGTTCATGTCTGTTACTGTTACCATATCTGTTACAAATTTAAATTTTTCACCATAACTATAATTATGTACAACTAATTGTTCAGATTTTCTTCACAGTTGCTTTTGTCATGTTGTCCCTTAAGGAATCAATGACCATTATTATATTCTATCTTTTAATAAGGTACTCTGTGTTTCTATTTGATTAGTTATAAGTTATTAGTGAAAAAACTATTTTCACTGTATTTTAAAATTTCTATAGCAGTGATTCATATCTTTGTTGATGTGATCAAACAATTTTGTAATCATGTAAACTATTTTACGGATGGTAAAATTTCAAATTTATTTTCAAAAGTGACTTTCTCAGTTCCTTTCGCTTCAATACCAGTATTTTAGCTATATTTGAGACAATTTAAGGAAATCATATGACTTATGGAATAACTATATTCAGCATTAATCAAATCTTTAAGGAACAACATGAATCATTGATTCAAACACATTCTCTAGATAATCTCAATGGTGCAAATATTTCTTTATATTTCTTTAGAGAACTTAAATACAGCATTTGTACAATTGATGGGTAGAAAAAATAAAAATTTCGTTTTGCATTGTAGACTCCCATAATAAAACGTGTTGCATCGTTCATTTGAGATGGAGAGGGAACAAAAAAAGTTATAAAATTATTTTTTCATATGTAAATGTGTGAATAATATATCCACTTATCAATAGTAGTAACTAACGTAAAAATTTTGATTAATTTTTGTGAAACATTTTTAGTTTTAAAATTTCAGTTTTTTGCGCAATGTATGAATCTTATTTTATTTTGAGTATTAAATTTTTTTTGTTTAATATTTTCAATAACTATCCATTTTATATTTTGAAAGAAAATTAAATTGGAAATGCAACGAAGTTATCTCCACTAAAAACATACGTAACATAATTTTATTAGGGAAAATTAAAATAGAAAAAAATTATTTCAAATTATAGAATTTTGATTAAGCATTCAAACAATAATTTTCATTGAAAGTATATTTCATTTTATTAATATAAATAAAACTTGAGATAGGTAGTAATTAACTTAAGTTTTATGAATATTTAAAACTGTTTTATCTCTACTAGACTTTTATGAAGGAAAAATGTTTACAGAAAAAGCCTAAAATAATATAATTCACTGTTCTATTAAGAACTTCCAAAAATTTTCTATTGCAGAAAGTATCAATTTATATGGATTAGGGATACAAAAATATGTTTTTTATTTTCCATTTAGAAATAAATTCCTAAAAATTTATGAAATAACCTAATAATATTATTTTTATAACTAAAATAATTCTCCTTTTTATAACTCAGATTCATGTTTAATCCTAATCTTAGTAATTTTGATTCGAAAATAATTTATCAGCATCAGCCATTTTAAAGAACTTATTTCATTCTGAAGTGAAAGGGAAAACGTACAATCTGTTTCAGGTTTAGTTATTTAACTTAATTTTATTAGAAAATCAGAATTTTCATACAAAATACGGAAAGTAGCCTAATACTATAAAATAACTATTTTTAGTAAATATGTTTTATTTTATTAATAAAAATATCTTATGTAAAAAATAAGCATGTGTTTGATTTTCTATTGAAAAAGTTTCAGAAAAATTGTTTTAGATTTTATATTTCGAAGTGTGACTTTAGTTAGATTATCAATCTTAATAAGTATTCATAAGAAGCCCCTTAAATTCTATAAAGAGCAGAAATTTTTTTTTACATTGCATTCTTTAGTATTTCCAAATTTGTCTTAACTTTTAGGAATCTGATCTACAACAGATTTTTGTGCTCTTAATACAAATTGATAATAAATGATCACTCTGTCAAAAAATAAGGAAATATTACAAAGAGAAGAATATTATTTATACCTAATCAAGAAGTGTGATACCCTACAATTATTGCATTTATGTTAAAGATGCAGATTAAGGACCGTTCTTCCCATTCAACGCGTAATTTTTCCTTATCCAAAATTTTAATTAGGATTTTTATAAAGGGCATTTATTAACTCTAGTTCTTAGACTTTTAGCAGTTCAAGTGGTATGCAGTCGTGGAGAATTGGTATTGTGTTTTTAAATTTTTTAATGGCCAGGATCACCTCACTTATGAACAATGGGGGATTGTCCTCATGTTGAATGGTATTTGGTTCCTATGTATCATCTTACAGCTTGTAAATCTCATCTTTTGCTTCAAGTTAGTCCTGAAAGCTACTTTTCTATACATTTAACACTTAATGGAGTTCACTCACAAGTTCTCTTTCATGCAAATGATTGTTCTTGGTTTGAATTACCTTTTCACGTAACTAACGAAGCTGTAAAAACTCTTACATTCTTTTTGTATGTCCAAGCTCTCCAAGAATTTTAACATTTTTTCAAATAAAGTATATTTTTTCATTATGTACTTTTTTTCTGTTCTCTTAATAAATGGGGCCCATTCTGGTTCTCTTGAGACTTTCTGCATTCGTCATTAATACGAAGCTCTCTTCGTTTCTGATACAACCTGTCTTTTTAATTTTCATACAAATTATGCAATTAAAAAATATAATTAAATATTCTTTTATGAATACAATGAAATTATGATAATATAATCGTAAGAAAATAAATATACATTTACATTTTTAATTATTAGAGCACTGAAAAACAGTCTTATTTTTTTGTAACGATGATAAAACAAATAAAATAGAATAAAACATGATTATTTGGAATAGCATTTTTTTCATATGTATTCTTTTGAAATAATTTTACTGCCTTGTAAACCCTAAAGAGTAAGAATTATCCATGTCACTAACAGGAAATAAGTTTAAGGAGTTAAATTGTAGTTACTATTTTTATGAGTTTGGCCAAATTCAGTAAATAAATTTAAAAAATATATTATTTTTTTCAGAATATAATGATAATTCAAAACTTTCAAAGTTATTAGAAAATAATCCTTAAGTAATGGAACTTCCATTGGTCATTTGTGAGCAAAACTATGTCCTTTTAATTACTAACGTTTTTAAAAAATGATTACAATAAATAAGAAATCTGTCTTTAAAAATTTATAGTGTATTTTGAAAAATCATGACTATTAAAATTTTTTATTGACACAAAGGTTTTTTAAACACATATCTATATTAAAACATCTAAATAAAACCGTTTTACTCAAAATAAAAAATAAACTGTAAAAATGTTTAATTTTACAAGAAGTTGTTTAAATTTTTAAATGTCAACAACAAAAAAAAAAGGACGATGAATATATTATTATTTCTAGTAGCTAAAATATTATTTGAAATAAATATTAAGATAAATATTATTTTTTCAAAGCAATAAAAATAACAATTTTTTTATTTGAGTAAATCATGTTAAAAGAAGATGCACATAAATAGCTATTATAAGTAATCATATCTGAAGTATTCCTCAAGGAAATGTTTAATTGATATTTTCACATAAGGATTTTGTTCACAGATGTTTAACTACTGAATTTATATGAATATAATGAACGCTCTGTATACAAATGCAAAATTTATGCTGGTTTAGAAATTCAAATATTAAGTATGTTGCATTTTAGTGAGTGAAATAGGGGTTATAACACTTTAAATTTCTGTGTAGATTGAAAAGGTAATATTGAAACAATTACAGTATCATTAAAATATTATTCTGCATGTATTTCTTAAAATCGGAGAAGCTGCATATCAAATTACAATTTTGTAACAGTTTTAGGGGTCAAGATTAAGAATATTTTCGCTGTGAATTTGTTCATAACACGATGCTCAAATACATTGTTTATTCTAATTTAACTGAATAAATGTGTAGGAAATGAATCGAGCACTCAAACTATTTATAAAAGCATCCTTTCTAAGTATAAATATTTGAATTAGAAATAAATTATTCATTAAAATACTGATTTAAATTTTTCCTAATTATACTTTTGTGCAAATTTTTTTGAGGAGTTAAGCTTTCAT
Source organism: Latrodectus geometricus (assembly GCA_026290005.1). NCBI lineage: Eukaryota > Metazoa > Arthropoda > Arachnida > Araneae > Theridiidae > Latrodectus > Latrodectus geometricus. The sequence continues at coordinate 52,303 of JAPDSC010019862.1, read as the reverse complement.
GCATTGATTTTCAAATTTAAATTAATTTAAGGTAAAAGAAGATTATTTTCCCATTGAGGGTTTTCCCGTATAAAATGTACAAATTAGTGCTCAAATCCTAATAACATGATGTGTAGAGAAATCAAGAGCTGATAGAGGAAAACTGAATTTATACATTGATTCAATTCCTAAAATATAACTAACAATTTTAAGATTTTATACTTCGAAAAAGATTTTTCTTTGGTAAGTGTTTCATATAAAATACTATTTGACAATAAATGTGTGCATTATTTATAAAACAAATCAGTAGATTACCTTCCTTTTATATAAATATATTCAAAATAATCTTTCATTTGTTGATGAGTCATAAGCAAAATTTTTTTATAGCCAAGAAAATATATTTTATTACTTTCTTAGCCAAATAGAAAACAATTTTTTAAGTTAAAAGTGACATAAATTTTTATCTTTACTAATGGAAATTTATTGGTAAATGATATATGAAGTTTTAAACTCTTAAATATCGTAAAAATAAAGTTTCCAATGCTAAATTTTCAGCTAAGTCTTATGAACTTTTTGACAAGTCTCTAATGCATAAATGTCACTTGTATTCCTTCAAACCCATACACTTCTTTTATGAGTGTTTTCAGTTTCGCTTAGTAAAAGAATATGTTAACTCGTTTTATTCATATTTAGAATCTAAAGTTATTTTGATACAATTTTATTTCTTTTGTATTCATGATAAGAGAAGTATGCACGCAATAAGATAATTACTTATGCATTATTTAAAATGACAGATTTTTCATTCAATTTGCTATTTAAGGTTCAGAGTATCACGTCATCTAATCATATTTAAAATGGTTAACACGCTCTGAAATCCAATAGAAATTGTAGTTCATTAAATAGAAATTCTGACACATAAGAATTTATTTGAAAAATGTTTGCAATTTCTCTCAAAAATAAAACACATGTTATTGTGACATTCATATTTTTGAAAATCACATAGTTTAGAAATTATTATAGAAAAATGAAAATTTATTTATTAAACTATGTTTAAAACTTCACACATCATTAAATCTTGCAGATGAAATTCAGCATTTTAGTAGACTTCAGAATTAATATTATCGAAATAATTGAATATTTAGATTAAAAATAAAAGAATGAATTAAATTTATTTACATAGTTGAAAACAAAAGTAAAATATTAACTTTTGTTTCTTAATTTAAACGTCAGTGCAAGCGATGATGAGATTTAAGAGAATATTTTTCTCATAATACTAAAAATAGATTAAAACAATACGGGAGATATAATATTAAATATAGATTTTCAAACTGATTAACCTTAAAGAGCTTTATGAGTTGAACTTGAAATAGAATGAAATAACTAATACAGACCTAGATCAGTCAGTAACCTATGTTTATTGAATCAGAAGAAATTCAAATTAAATTTAAAAAAATCACATCAACAAAAATTTAGAAAATTTTGCACAGGAATGAAATGTTAAATTAAAATATTAAATCAGATTGTAATAAATTCAATAAATATGCTGTAATCAGAATAAAATAAAAGTTTATTTCAACAAAGGGATTTTAAGTCTTGGCTATAATCTAAGAAAAATTAATAAGAAATATTGGTGCTAAATTTCCATTTTTTGTACACACGTTAACTTATGTTAACTTTTATCAATTTTTTTCCATATGTGGTGTATACGGCCTACTATCTCTAAAAATTTTCACATAATTTTATAATTCTTCTAAACTTTTAGACTGTCAATTCTGTGGGGCTAGAATAAGTTACTTAAGTTATCTGAATCCATGCGTCATATATCTTTGTCATATAATACTGAGCACCTTTTTGACAATAAAAATAACAATAAATTTGTTACAATAAAACCTTTGTAATAATAGCTCAAAAAAATTGTATTAACTATAATTTTCATGAAATTCCTATTTAGAATGGTACTTATTTGAAATATTTGTCTTTGAAATAAAGATATTTCTCACAAATAGGTAGAAGCATGTATGTTTGTATGTGTTAGAAAATCAATCGTGTTTAAATTTATATTATAATTTTATTAAATGTACCTGAATACGCAAAATAAGCTCTGAAGCTTTAATCTCTTTAATTTTCTTTCTATGTATTTAGAAGCGAGTCTAATACATTTGATCAAATTACATGAAATTCATTGATTAATTTAACTATATCTTTAATATTATGTATTACTTTATGTATATAATTGATTGATAGTAATTTTATGCATGTAAAATATTTTATTTTCAAATATGTACAGGAATATTTACTTCCTTAAAATCAATAATAAATGTCTAAATTTCAATTCTATTTTTCTTACAAGAATTTATGTGTATTATCACCTTTCATTATGACTATTCATATAAATAATAACCAAAACACATTTCTAACGATATATTAAATAATATATAATTAAGTATTATCCTCAAGTTTATATCCTATTTTTAAACGTACATACACTATTTTATATACACAATTGAAAATATGAAAGTTTTTCATAAATACTAATCTAAAATTTTGATTAAGGTATTTCAAAAATCTATTTCAACATTTTGTCTTGAAAAACAACAATTTTAATAGTTATTGTATCCAAGAATTCGATTAGATACCTAACCATAACTGTTCACTGTAATGAAATAAAATGATCTATAATGAATTTCAGAAGAAAAACAAAAGTTTTTGCAGTTTAGTTTGGTCAATTTTTTGATGTTTCATAAGTATTTTCTGTTCAATAATAAGCTTCATTTGTTCATTAATAACTGAATGATAAAAACACTGCCTCGATTAAACATAAATATGATTTAATGTAACCATATAAAACAAATTTAAGAGTTATTGTTCATTTATTAACATCTTATTCATCTCAGAAAAAATCACAATTGAGAAAATTCATGGAAAAATGTGTGTAATTACAAATTGAATAGCGTTGTGGAAAAGTTTTTAAATTATATAAATTGGCTTAGCCATATATTTCCTTAAATATACATTAATTTTGAATAAAATATAAGTAATAAATATAAGGATGTTTTTTCAAATGTCTTTATTATCTTTCACACTTTATCATTTATTATATTTAACATTTCTTATTTGTTTTTATTCTTATTTGTATTTAAATGAATATCAAAACAGCAGAAAACTATATGTATAGCTATTAATTATTTAAAAAACAAAATTTTCTTATTTCTCATTCTCACAAATAATTCCTTTTCTTAGAAAACATTGCATGCAGAAAATAATTTTGTTGACAGTATTTTATTCTTTGATCTGACAGAAAAGAAATAACAAATCCCGAGGCATATATTTTCATGAAATTGAAATAGTTATATACTAAGTTTTGTTAATATATTTATTTTATACAAAAAAGATGGATTTTTTATAAATTTTTGAAAATATGGGCGAAAAATTCTTTTCGAATGAACCTTGAAAATTTCTTAACTGAAATATTTTATTGTATTAGCACAAAATAAATTTTTTAAAAAAAATTATATTGATTTCATCACTTTTCCATCAGAAGTATGCCATTGAGTACAATACACTGGTCTAATAGTAAAAGACATTACTGCACCCAATAAAATGTTCTATCGTTATTATTTGGTTAAAATTTCTGCATGTGATTTAATGGGAAATTTATGCAAAAATTTTATAAAGCATGTATCGGAACTTTTAAGAATGTGATGTTTGATTTATTTTTTGTAGTAGACATAGATTATTGAACATTTATATGATTGATTTTATGCTTTTCTTTATTATTTGAAGGCTTTAAATTATATGCCAACAAAATAATTTTGGATATTTATTTAAATTAATTTACTAAATAAATATAAATTTAAAAACATTTCTTAAAAACATTTTAATGTTGTAAGTTTAATAGTTTTTAGAAAATTTTATTTTTTTGTTATTATTTAGTTTGTGTATTAACCTTACATCTGCTTTAAACGTGACATTTATTAATTAACTTTTTATCTATAAAAAATACTGCATTCACTATAATAAATAAAAATGATGAAATATTCTTGATATTGCTTTTTTTTATAAAAACAAGGAATAAAAGATTTTCATGGTAAGTTTCGTATCTTAAAACACCTTCTATTGTGCCATGAGAGCTTTTCTTCAGATTCTCTTTGATTATTCATCAATCTTTAGAAATAAATATATTATGTTAGGACTTCGCGTCACGAATTGAATTGATCAAAAGGGAATATCAATTCGTTTTTAATTGAATTCATTTATTGAAACGGTGCAATTGAATTTTATTGAGCAGGAAATCCTCAATCTCTAAGTTCTTTTGTTAGCCATTAAAATGTGTTTACTTACAAGAAATGAAATTTATCAATTTGAAGAATGTAACATAATCGTTTTTTGTGAGCAATAAATTACTTCTATTCACACTGTGAATCGATCAAGTTTTATTTGAATTTTTTTGCTTAGTTTTTGGAAATTTTGTTTTAGATATAAAGTAAGCATATTTTTTTTAAAAATAAGGAAGCATTGAATCATTACAATTGTTTAAATCGCAAGAAATAAGTAAGCATAAAAATGTATCATTTTACATAAAATTTGCGTTGAGCTCGTGTGGAAATTCTTGAACGTTTCTTTTAATATATGAATGTGTAAAAATACATTGTTGCCTAATATTATTATTTCAGCGGAAAAGAGATATTTTAAACAATTACGATATCAATATTTATTTAATTCATATGCTCCTAGCTTTCTCTTTTAAAATAACTCAGGATTGAAAAATGTTTCATAAGAATATTTCGTAAAAAGACAATTTGTTTCATTTAAATGTAATGCATTGCCCAAATTTTTGTAGTTTTTTATTCTATCTAATTAGACAATAGACTAACCCAAATCCATGAAACCATGAATAAACAAAAAGTTCAAAACAAGAAGTTGACTTCGAAATAAGTTCTTAGGAGGAAAGTAGATGATGTTCAGGAGTGAAATGCTTGAAATTGCATTTTCTGCAAATGAGAAAAATCTTGTTTCTTTGGTCAATTCTAAGGCATTTCAGGTGTCCATTCATTAGTCTTGATAATATTGTCTGCTCCACAAATCAGAAGCAAATGCTAAAATAGTAAATGAAATTGGAGCAAAGTCAGTCCTCTGCCTTGGGGTGCTCCACGTCTCCAAACACTCAAAAGATATTCCCATTTATCCATGAATGAGGCATTTTATGTAAGTCGTACTGCATAACCTGAATGAGATTATTATTGCCTAATTTTTATTATTGCTATGAATAAAAAATCATTTTTTATATAGTTTCAATAATCTTTCATTAAAATAGGAAATAAACTATTCATAATTATTTCTAAACCACTTTCAAAAGTACTATTTTTGTTAAATGTCTTAAAAAAGAAAAAAAAATTACATCTTATATTTTATTTATTTTGATTTTGTGAAGAATAAAAAAAGTTAAAAAAAAATCAAACAAATTTCAGAGCAAATATGTTTGTATTATTTAATCTTTGTCTATAAATGTAACTTTCAACCTGTCTCTCTTATAATTAAAAAAGCGTTTTTGACATACATCGCTTATTACAATTACTCTCATAAATAAACAAAAGATAAAATAATAACACTCATAACAATAGTTTTGAATAAATCAATGTTCATTTATAAAGAGTATAAATATTCATTATGAATCATTTTTTAGTTCTTGATTGTTTCCATATTTTCATCACACTGTAAATAAATGCTGATCTTGAATAGTTCCAAATCTAAAGAATGCAATAAGAAATATTTAAAATAACAAAATAAATGTATATCCTAATGTTTCTATATTAATAGTAAATAATTCCTTTGTTCTGAATAAATATTGTTGAAGAAATATTTGATAGCTGCATTTGGTTATTAAATAGATATTTTATTTAACCGGAGGCAGAAAAGTAATGATCACTAAAAGATTTGAATTGGAATTTCACATAACTATTTTCATGTAAGCATAGAATATTGGTATAAAAGTGTTGTTCAATATAGAAAAATAAACAATGATGATTCTTGAATTTCTCTTAAGAATAACGTTTTATAAAATAAAAATTTAATAAGCTATAATGCATATTGAATAAATAAAGAATTAGTAAAGGTATGAGAAAAGGAATAGGCCAATTGTTTAAAGTAAGAAACTACTTTTTAAAAAAACTGTACGATGAACTCAAATTATAATAATAATACAAATTTATTATAATTTAACTTATTACAATTGTGATTTCAATATTTAAAGTTGTCATGCATATTGTAGTACTAATCTACACTCAATCAAACTTAAAAATCCTATGATGATTGGATTTTATCAATCATAAATTGTTAATGAATAACTATTTTGATATTTCTTTCATTTAACAAAAGATAATTTTATTTCTTAAAGTCTATGATTTGAATAATAAAGAAGGGTTATTTTTATTAATAATAAATTTTTACGATCTCTTATATTATATATTTTTAAAATATGTTAAAAAATTATTATTTTCAAAATATTTAAAAAATTTTAAGAACATTAATTTTTAATTCCTTTTTCTAATTATTACATTGTTGTATGACTTAACATTATATATTATGTGAACGATTACAAAATGTATGTCAAAATTCAAGTTAAACCTTGACTTAAATCGAAAGCAAAATTTTCATTAAAATAGTAAACTAAACAGTAAATATCAAAATTTGATCAAAAAATTATTTGTATTTAAATTAATTTGAACGTAAAAAAAGTATTTTTGAGCAATATTAAATTAACTTTATATAATTTTTATTACATTAATTTTATATTAGTTTCTTACAGTTTTGGTTATGCTTACAATTTTGGAGAAAACTAAATAATACTTTAAACGATTATCATAAATTATGCATATATGTTCTTAATAATAGGTAAGAATATCATGGATATTTATAGTGAAATAGATTTCTCGTATTATGGAATAAAGTTACTTTCTCGTAAGAAAATTAATTTTTGATTTTGAGAAATAATTATTAGTAAGAAGCATAATTGTTTATTTACGTGGCAATAATTGTCACTTCGTTGTAAGCATTCTTATTGTTTTTTATTAATTTAGCTTTCTTTGAGTTCGAAAAGAATATTACTAAACATAGATGTATATTTATTAAAGATATGCGTATATATATATATATATATATATATATATATATATATATATATATA
>JAPDSC010019862.1:31299-45131 GCA_026290005.1 Latrodectus geometricus | reverse complement strand
TATATATATATATATATATATATATATATATATATATATATATATAATATTTGTTCACTTTTGATAATTATTGTCAGGAAAACCTCAAAATGTTTGAGTTAATAATCTTAAATGTAAGTTTTGAGTAAGTAAAGTTTCGTTTCCTTATGTTTTCTCTTTTTTTTGCAAGATATATGTGGTAGAAAGAAAGTTTCAAAAAGCTGAATTCTACTATTATTAACCGAATTGTTAAATAATAGATCACAAATGAAATTTTGTAATTCATTACTATTGAAATGAATTAGAGTGATCTTGATATTTGAGTGATATAAAACTTAATAAATGGAAATATATTAAAAAGAACGTTTATATAAACAGAAATCCGATTCATAATTTCTTAAAAATAAAATATGAGTAAATCTCTTAAAAATGAGTCTTAATCATTTGTTTTTTTTAAATAAAAGAAAATTTAATAATTATTGATAAAAATTTATTAAAACTTTGAGGATTTTCGTTATGATACATAATTTTAAAATTAATAAAATGCAAATAGAATAGCTAATTTTAAAAAATATGCTTATTGCTTATATCAGGAAATAAATCCTGTTTCAATGGGTTAAGAAAAACGTAACATGTATGTTTAGAATGCAAAATCAAAAAATTTAAATCTTTGAAATATTTTTAAATGTTCAAAAGGAATTAAAAAAATAATTTTTTATAAGTTCATTCAACTACTTCTATTTAACAAGATATTTTTTACTGTGAAAATTTTACTAGAATAATTTTAAAACATATTATTAAATAAAAAAAGAATACTTTCAAATTAATTTTTAAATAAATTGTTAAAACACAATTTGAAAATAATTTAAATTTCTAAAATATCACATTATTATAACTAAAATGTCACATGATTTCTCAAGAATGTTTTTATGTTATTTTCAATGTAATAAAAATGAAATTGTCTTCATAATTACTTTGATAAAATATTTTTGTAATATTTTATGTTAAATGCCAATCCACAAGAACAAAAAATTATTTTCAAATATTGCCTTATTTTAATTTAAGCACATATTTATAATGGACCTATATAGGGATATAAATTAAACAAAACTAACCAATATTTTTCTAGATATATACGATGCTGCAATTCGTAGACGCCTCCAAAATAAGGTTGCAGCAGTTGAGAAATATATTTAACTAAACAAATGGCTGACTATGGATCATTTTACAAAACATTTTATGGTAGTGCAAAAATGAGATAAATAAGATATTTAAAATTTTTTTATGGATATAAGCAGAAAAGCTTTTTCCTGAAAATTAGGTTGGAGATACTAGTTTCTATGAATGTTGTGGCAGGATCAAATTTCTCTTAATGCTTTGTGCATCTGGATCTATTGCAAGAAAGCAAAGGGAACAAAGCATATCTAAGACAAAAATACACTAAAGGGAAAAAACAAATCTATGATCTCTGATTCTCATTGATAAAGTGACCTATTTGTTTGAAGAGGAAAAGAAAAAATCTTCTATCAGACCGGAAATTTCTTACGTATTTTTCTGGAGGAGCGGAAATTTATGGGTTTCCCTTTCTTTCCAAACGACACAAAAAGCAATGTCCCCAAAAGATCCATCTCCCCCGTAATGTGGATGGACATCATTCGACCGATTTATGGACATATTTTATGTCTGGCTTCCCCTTATGGCGTTTTTTTACAGTGCGATAAGTACTTAGAAGCTCTGACAGTCCATGCACTCACCCATTCGAAAGGGCGCGGTTGGGCAAGTACATTCAATTTGGTGATGAAATATTCCAGGTTATTACCTGAGGGGTTGAGTTTGGGATGTATTTATATAAATACAATTTATGTGTGTATGCACTTATATAAAAGTGGTAAAGAGTAAGTTCAATAATATCCAATGCGAGAAGGAATGAAATGAGACATTTTTTAAAGGAAATGAAGAGATGTAAAAATAATGAAATTTGCCATTTTACATATAGATTCTTAAAATCAAGTTTTAAAGTCCTGAAATACATTGAATAGAATAACTATAATTTGACTGCATACTATCTTATGGAACCAATTTAATCCATTATTAAATATTTAGAAAAATTATTTTCATGTCCAGAAAAGGATAATATAAGTAACAAATATGATGCATACAAAATATCAGTTTCTTTTTAAAATTTAGAACAGTTATTTTTCAATGTTATTTGTATATGTATAAATTTAGTTCTATGCTTCTTTGAAATCATTTCTTTTAATTTATGCATATACTATAATAATTTATGCGTATACTTCTTCTAATTTATACAATACTATTAATAAATTATTGTAATCTTAAACATTGCTTTGAAAACGATAAAAATATGTATTTATTTGGAAAATTGTATCAGATAAAGTTTATTCTTTAAGAAACAGAATGTTGGAATTTTTCTTCATTTTTAAGGCATTTGTTTTTTATGATTTGTTTTTCTTTTTCCAAATTTATGTAAAACTTATTTGATGATAGCCTCATATATATCCATAATGTTAAGATATTTATTTTCTGAGAGCATATACAATTTACTTTTACTTTCTTAATTATAAATTAATAATTCACATTTAAAATTTCTACAAGATAATTCCCTTATTATATAAATCGATACATAGTTTTTCAAATTTTGAAGTAAATTTTTTAAAGCTTTCCTTATTTTATATGTATTATTTATCAGTAAATATGTATTATTTATGTCATTGGAATAGATAATGACAGAATGCTTCTCTACTGAATAAATATTGAATGTATGTAAGTAAATACATGCAATGAAAAATTATTTGAAAGCATTTTGAATGCAATTTTATATTCAAGTAGAAAATTTATTGCTTTTAAATGTATTTTTATATTAAAATAGAGCATTTATTCTTTATTTGTATAGTAAAATAATTTTCGATTATTTTTTTAACATTTTATTTACAAAAATGTAATATCAAATGAAAAAAACTGACAATTGTATATGATAAGTTGCAGGCTATAAAATGAAAAAAAGAGAAAAGAGTATTTCAAATAATACAGATTATTATAAAATTTATTATATTTTTATGACATCTGAAAAAAAGGGATTTGTAATAAAATTTTGTACCCATAAATCCTTTCTTGATAAGAAACTTCAAATTTGATATGATACTGTATAAAATACACAGCACTGTATTATTTTATATCTAGATATATAATTATTTTATATATTATTTTATATCTATATATGTCATTTAAAAATTATCTTTTTTGTTATTAAAGGAGTATCTTTTCTATAATTTAAATTAGTTAGAAATTCCTATACGTAGATTGTATTTTTCACAAATTTCACATTATTTTTTGACAAATTGTAATTTATGTATAGCTCTAATAATTTTCAGAAATTTCAGGTTACACTTTCTGACCATGCATGTTTTAAGTCCCTCAAACCTTTCTTTGTAAAAACCATTAGCTGTTAATCATTAAAAGCAAAACGAGTCAAAAACCCTTACTTAGTTTTACTTTCAGTAAGATTTCTAAATGATTCCACAGTGATGGAATTCTTTCACGGTTTACTGAAAGTTTATCGAAGTGACCGAAAGTAAGTGATGCATTTTATCCCGATGGAGTGCTTGGTCTTTCAAGCAAATAATGACTACCAGTCACGTATTTATGTTTACATTTCTTGAACACTAACTGTATTATTGACTACTAGAAAAATAATTGAAATACTTTTAAAGACAGTAGTGTGCAAATCAAATCAAGGATGATGTTTGATTTCATCAAAATGAAAAATATTATGAGTTGAGCAGTTTAATTAATTTATTATCACTAATGAAATCACATAAACGTATTTACCAATGCATCAGGAATTTCTGTGTTTTTATTTCTGTTATTTTAAGTGAATTTTCTTTTATTATTTTTGTTTTTCTTTCAACTTAGAATAATTTCAAGAAAATTTAGTGAATTATGAACACGTTATCATTTAGCACGAAAAAAAATCCGATTTAGTTTTTATTCTTCTTTTTTACACCTATTTTCTATAATATGTTTAATTAGTAAATAATTCAGAAAAAGTCTTAATTATTAACGAAGGAAACGATTAAAACTTGATTTCGATTAATAATAATTATTTTCGAGTATATACTAAACTACACACAAACGTAAATGATATTACTAAATGATCAAATATCATGATTAAAAACATTGACAGATCAAAGTATTTTTTAAATTTTTTTTATTAAAAGTAAACATTAATATTGCATATAATTAAAATTCGAACTTTTTGAAAAAATAAATTCACAATATTTTTTATAAGTAGATGTTTAATAATGATAAGTACAACACAAATTTAACATTGAGCATAATATACATTTGTCATTTAACTAACCATCTTAACCATAAATATAATTAAAAAGATAAGAAATTGTTGACTTAATGATTAAAAAAAATTAGAAGTGGTACTTTAGTGAAATTTTTTAAGAAATAACTTTTAAATTGAAATTTAAAATGATATCATAATATCAGTATGCCATTTGAAATAAGTCATATCATGTATAAATATGGTTATTTTTCTCGCAGTAAAACCAAATTCAAAAGTGAAAGTAGTCTATTAGGTTTTTATTACATTCCAATTGAAATGAATTCTTGGAAATTTTAAGTTTTTTTTTCTTGTGATATAAAATATCCACAAACATGCAAACTTTTTTTGCTTTGCTGTTATTTTTACTCTTCTTAAGAATCTCTTGATTTGAAATTTTTGTATTACTGAATTTATTAAAATAACTGCATTCTGTTATCATAGACACAAATAAAGTAAATAATGATAAAATAAAGTGAAGTTTCCAGTAATTTTGCATATTTAAGTCCTTCCATATTGTGATTACGCTGATTGTTATTTGAATAAATTCAACCTTTATTTTTGCAAATAGACCTTCAAAAAATAAATCAATGTTAAGTAAAAAAATATGCTTAAATGATTATGTTTAAAGTTAACAAATTTAACTATTTTGCTCTAGAAAAATGTTACTCGCTTTATTCATAAAGTATTGAATGTTATACTTTACTTATTAGAATTTTTCCTCTTAAAATAATTTAGTTTCCGTTTCCAAAAACAATAAAGCCCAATTTACTTGCATATTTTAATTTATAATAAATATCTCAGTTCAAAGAAATGAAAAAGTTTAATTTATTTCAATTTAATTAATTCAGTCTTAAGTGTAGAGCAATGTTTTAGTTTAATAAAAATATTTTATTCATGAGAGATTTTTATCGTATTCAAAATATTTAGTTTCTATTTACATTTTAAGATTTATTTTTTTATCTATGAACTAATTGATATAATTTCTAAAAAATTTAACATATTCAGTTTAATCATTTATTCCTTAGATAAAATACATAAATGATGTATGATACCAATTCGGAGAATTCCAGAGGAGGAAGATGCAAATATATTTTCATGAATATTTCATGATTTTTATTTATTATTGTTTTCTTTAAAATATCAATTTCTACGAACTCATAAAAAATTTCATAAATTAAAGTGCGGTGTTTAGAAAACAATCTTTCGTAATACTTCCATTTTACTTGAAAAGACACATTTAAATTCAATAGAAGTTTCTAATTTATACATGTAAAATTTATTTTATGTGGTATTTCTAAGTGATTATAAAAATTCTTTAAAATAAAATTTTAAATTATTTTTATTGAAAAAGGAAAGTTTGAGTAATGAAAAGTTAATAATTCTTTCTTGTTTAAATATCGTATCATCTGGAAAAAAATTAAGATAAGAGATTGATATTTTTTAAAAAATAGTTTAGTTTGATCATAAGTAACAAAATACAAAAGGCTGTTATAGTTTGTTTGAGTTAATTAAATATGTTATTTGAATTTTAATTCATGTAGATGTAAAAGTACACTCAAGTAAATTCTATGCATTTTTAAATTAATTAATTAATAAAAATAGTCCTATTAATAAAGTTGTACTAATTCATTGTACAATCATTGTAAACTTTCAATCATGGTTGTGTGAGATCTGGATACATAATGTTAATTTATGAATAAATATATGGTAACCAATACATTTTACGATTTTTCAAATTCGTTAATTAATTTCCAATTAAATTAAATTTGAATGAACTAATCTGCTGTCACCCGTAAATAATGAGTTTTAATAAAGTAAGTTTAAATTAAAGTTTAGAAACTTATGTGAATCAGAGATAAGGTTAAAGAAAATCGTATTCAAAACAATTTTTTACCTATGTTAATTTAAGATTTTAAAACAACTGATGCTTCCAAATTTAAAATAATATATTTTCTTCTGTATGCAATTTAAATAAAATTGTATAAATTTTTTAAAAATGATTTTATAGACAATAATTAATATTTAACTATTATTTTACTAAGATTTTACTTTAATTAATATTTTACTATTTTGATTTCCACTGTAAGGTATGTTAATAATTTCCATTCCAAGTTTAAAATATATTTCTCATATTGTTTGGTTTTTTAAAATTTCTTTAATAGAAATAAGGAATAAGTGACATTTATCATTAATATAAGTATAAAAAATGTTTATATCTAAGTATAAGTTAATACGCTTATTTAAAAGTTTGAGGAATATAATAATTAAAAAATGCTTAGTACTTTATGTTTATAAAATATTTTCAAGAATGGAAATTTGTGCACGAGATGAAACATATTTCGTAAAATTTCAAGACATATAAAGTCCAATAAATTATACATTATTTAATTTTATTAATTATATAAATTAAATTGTATTTAAATAATATTAATTTTATTTCCGTTTTCCATGTTCTGTTAAGAGTGACAAAATGTTTTCTCAAATAAATGATTCTTTTGCACTAGTTTTGCAATAATTAACATTTAGTTAAATAATAAAATTAAAAATATACTCGCTGTAGGCAGATATTTTAACATACATTAATGTATACATTAAAATTAATAAATAGCTAATGATAGAATGTATTCTTTAAATTTAAATGATTTATTAGATAATTTAGAAAATTGATATCAATAAAAATTATCAAAATATATATGGAAAAAATAAATGAAAATGAGCCGGAATATTAAGCTGAAATAGAGAGGGAAAACAAAAGTTTTCATAAATGGGTTATTTAATTTTTAGGAAAATATGTATATTATATTTATGTTAGTTAATATTGTTTCAGGTGGAAAATTGTCCTTTGATCTTGCTGCTCCATCCTTCACAGTGGAGCCGCCATATCTAGTGGAGTTTTATAATACAAATGGAGCTGAAATACCTTGCTCAGCTCATGGTCGTCCAAGTCCTCATGTGAGTTGGATCAGGAGAGTAGGATCACCAGTTGAAGATATACCTGGATTGCGACATCTGAGACCAAACGGATCTCTTGTGTTCTTACCTTTTGGCCCGGAAGATTATAGACAAGATATTCATGCCTCAACATACAGATGCATAGCTTCTAATATTGTTGGAACCGTTGGAAGCAGAGATGTACACGTGAGAGCGGGTAATGTGTTTTAAGTATATCTTTTAATACTTGAAAGGAATTTACAGTAATAAATATTAAAATAAACATAATTCAACAAGAATTTGAAATGATTTTATTACGAAATCATTTCAAAATGAAAATTATACTGAAAAAATTAATTATTGCAAATCACCAATTATTTGAAAAATTCTGAAATATTTTTAAAAGAAACCTATTTATCAACGTTAAGGATATGTACAACTTTATAATTTTTAAGGCATAAAATTTTTGTATGACATATTTTGCAAATTTAAGGAAATTGTTATTTACTGTTAATTATTTTTTCATGAATTGCTTGAAATTATAATTGTCGTATTGCAAATTTTTATTTCTGAACAGAATTTCGAAATCATTTTCCTACCTTGGTAGTAATCGAAAAATTTAAATAAACACTTTGAATAAGTTTTCAGTTATTTTTTTGGTTTATTTTCCACAATGAAATAAAATGAAAAATCTTCACTTGTACTACTTGTTACTAAATTTAAGTTAGCAATCAAGTTGTCTTACAAACTAACATTTTTAAAATAATTTTGAAATACATATAGTGCCACATTTATTAAGTCAATAATTTTTAAAAATTTGTTTTCTGTGTCTTCAATAAATTGATTATAATAACTTTTAATAATTAAGAATATGGAACAAATGGTTAGAGATTAATAATATTTCAGTTTATGATATCCACTATATTAACGTTAATGACTTAATGTACTTAATATATACTTTCATTAGTTTCATGTTTCGGTAATTATAATTAATCCTTGCCTCATGAGGAAAACACTTTCTACAGAGATTATTAACGGGCTGGATATTCATCACTTTCTTAAGTCATGGCGCAACCTTATGAAATATCAACTCCCTATAAGTAAAATATCTCTTTGTTTCTGCCCAACATGTAATTAACATTCTTAGAGATAAATGCTCAACGAAGTAAAAAATATAACTAAAACCTCATATTTCCTACCGAGGCAGAATTACTTTTCCGAACTTCCTGCGAAGAAGTGCATTCAACATATAATCTCAAGAGTATGTGTGTCCAGGACTCTTTTCCTTTTCTGATTATAAAGAACTGAGTGGCTGTCATAGCAACCTTCTATTGACGTCAACTTTTCTAGGACTGACACCCGGACACGCTTACACAAATTGGATTGCCTCCGTAACGCTTGGATCAGGGCTATTAATTATAATCCCCCGGACGTTCCCGGAGGGTCTTGCTGCCAGTAATAATGTAAATGGACTCTGGAATCTTTGTATTAACACCGCTTGCAGCTTGTGTGATGAATATTTCAGTTTTCAGGAGGAGAGAAGAGTTGATTTCGGTCGTAGAGAGATAGAAAGAGAGACTGTAAATTTACAAGGTTTTCCGAAAGGCTCCTTAGCTTTTGTCTCGTGGCTTTCCGGAAGAGATTTTATTACTAAGGGGAACAAATAAATATTGAGCAAAGGAGACTTACTGGGACATAATATTTTTTCTTTTCTTCTTAATCTAAAAAAATGCGTCTTGTGTGCATGAATATTTAATATCTTTCTTACGCATATATTTATTGTAAAAAAAAAGATTTTTTAAGCCGTAAATTTATTACAAGAGATGCAACCTACATATTTGAATAAAAAACTATAAGCATTTTTTTTTGTAAATTAAACACGTTATAAGTGTACTTAATAATAGTTAGAAAAAGCTCTAAAGAAATGACAAATGCTTATGTATTCTTAAAATATAACTAAGTATCTTCTGCCAGAATTTTTCTTTTATTATATATTGCTAAAGAAATAATTATAAAGCAAATAAATGAAAGAAGTCAAGTCATGTTATGGCTGTTTTAAAGTTTCAAGTGTTTGACACTTTTATTTTTATAAATCTCAATCAATTATATTCAATATTTACAGAAAAAATTAATACTCGTAATTTTAATGTTTCATATTCATTTCAATATTATTACTCACTTTCCCCTATAATTTAGGTGATATACATAATGAGATATTATAATTTGATAACAATAATAATAATAATTACTTTAATAATGTTTGATTTCATTGTTCAAGAAGGATATTTTTCCTTTTCTGTATGCTTACTTTTATTTTCTTCTTTTAAATGCTATATTTACTATATTTATTAATAAAAGTGTACGTTCAGGAATTATTAATATAGTTTCTTCTTCCATGACACAATTGCGTGAGCAATATAAAAAAAATGAGATACTCTATGAAGCAATCTATTGCGAGAGAACTATGATAATATTACTCATACTCATTATACTTTAAATGTTAAGCATAATCCTCACACATCAAGGCGCACAAAATATCATAATTATTGTGTTGATATAAAATCTAAAAATATATTCACATTATTAAATATCTCGATAAAATTTATATTTTGGATTTTTATCTCTCAGCTAGTATTGAAATTTATTCATACTGTAAACTTAAGATAAAGAAGAAATTTATTTTTCTTTAATACTGTTACAATACGTTCAAATTATATTGAAATATATTTAGCTAGTGTTCATTATTAAATCTAAAATAATTTTGAGCATTATACCCTGTTCTAAGTTATTTTTCATTTCTAATTTTCTGTAAAATAAGTATTTCTTTAAAAAAAATTGAGAAAAATATTTAATGGTGAATTTTTTCTTTGATCAAATGATTTATGAGTAGATGGTTATAAAAATACAGGGTGATAAAAAAGCTTTTCAAAGTATTTCAAGTGAAACACATTTACGGTAAAGTAGAAAAAAAGATTATATTTTTTAAACATACTTTCAAAACAATGTAAAAACATTAATTTTATAAATTTACCAATATTTTCTTTGTGCTTAAGATACTTTTTGTTGTTTGATAAGATAGTACTTAAATTTAATTGTTTGCCTATCTTAAATTATAATAAACGTGTCACTCTTAACTCAAGATCATTTTAGCATTTACTTATAAGACTATGGAAATTGCATTCACATTCAGTTGATTCAAATATCCCATAAAGATTTCATTTTATGACTTTTTTTATGAAGTTTAGAAAAAAAAAAGATCCAATGAAAAAATTTTTAATAAATAATTGATTCTTAACTATATTTATGATTTGATAATTCGCTTATAATTATTTCTTATTTCAATAAATAACTATAAATTGTTATTGTAATAGAATATAAACAGTTTATGTTTAAATATTAAAATTGACGTCAGTGTTTATCAATAATGATTTTAAATGACTAATGTCAATACTTACCTTCAATAACATTTTTCTGATTATTTTTGCAACCATTTCTTAGCTAATAAGTGTTTTGGAAATAAACTTTGTTTATAAATATAACAAGACTGTATTTTATTAACAAAATAAATTTATAGCTTTTGGACAACATTTCTATTTATTATATATATATATAAACGCACTTATTACATACATTTATTTCAAATACATATAATATTAAAAAATGTTTATGTATTATAGTAATGTATCTAAAGAAAAGGAATTATTTTATGATTTTTGAAGATACATATTTTAAATTTAATTCAATTGCTTACCATGCAATTAGAACGTATATCCATTTTACTTTACAATGTTTATTTCAATCCATTATACTGTACTATGACCAATATATTAAAGAAAATAACCATCTATTGAGGCATTTACTTTTGAAGAAGATCTAGATCCTTCATTTCTTAAAATTTAATAGTAGAGGTATTAAATGGAAAATAATGATACTATCTGTTTCATATTTCTAAATGTATACAATAGCTGAACTTTAAAAAGCAATTGATACTAATTTATTATATTTATCATCGTACATATTTTTAAATTGGTTTTATTCATTTAGAAATAGAAAAATTTATTAATGAAGTTACTAATATAATTTATGAATTTTTCGTAGATATTAATTAAAAAATCTAGCCCAATAAAATTGAAAAATATAATAACTTGAAAACTCAATTCCTGCATTTAGGTGTCCTGTTAACAATTGAAGATTTAATTAAAGCTAGTACCTAAGTTTTTATTATTTACATTAATTTTACTTATGAGAAGTGAATTTAGATAAATTATATTCAAGAAGAAATGTAATTTACTCATGGAATACAGTTTTGTATAGTCTCGGCTTTTTAAATTAAGATAATATTACTTTATTGTTGAATGTTTTAATGATAAGTTATAACATTTAGATTTATTTTATTTCATTATAATAACATTATAATTTCTTTATAATTTTATTTCCTTAAAATAACTAAAAATATAAAAGTCAAAGAGAATATTAAATAATCATATCGTATATATTATTTTGTAAAATAAATTCATTAATCTTGTAATAATGATTTGTATTATTACAAGAATAAATTTTACAGGGAACTTTGATTATTTTATTAATGAATTTGAGAATTTTAAGTTCAAAAAATCTTTTCTTTTAGGTTCTGTATAAACACATGAAAGGAATTTTTATTATCTAGAGAGTTTATATTCATCCAATGATTAGCGTTCCATGCTTTTACATATGAATACTTTGTGAAAATTTTATTTAAAGTCACAGTTTATTAGAAAAATTATCCATCCATTACTTTCTGCTTATTAAATAATTTTCATACTGCAATAATTTTAAAATATCTATATAAATAGAATAAAAAATATTCTCAAATTTTATTATATTTTCAAAATTTGAAAAATTAAATTTTTAAAATTTTTATTTATGCTTTTTTAGGGACTGAGAATCATTTACACAATGTTTGACAATAGATATTATTGTGTTTTTTTATCATGGAATATAAACATGATATTTGATGTAAATAAAACTACAGCTAGCTTATCATTCGCCTTAATAATAATAATAATAGAGTATTTAATCTAAATATGATGAAAAATACTTTTTTTTATCTACTAATGAAATTTACATCAAATGATGTTTTAAATTTTAAATTCTTAAATTCTTATCTTGTAAGATAAACTTTTTTCTTAATATGTACAAACCTCTATACAAGATTTTTGCTTTTTGGCCATTGAAATTTTTATATTCAATAACTAATTTCAATAAATTTTTAATAAGGTAAAAAGTTTGATAATAATGAAATGTACAGATCCTATCATAATAAAGCTTGTTGAAATATCTTAAAATTAAGGATATACATTTGCGGCAATCATTTTAAAAGTGAAAATTAATTTTTTATTGCATGTCTTGCCGTACAGAAAGTAGAATTTGTGACACATTATTTTTCTGAGTGATTCTCACAGTATATTAAGATAAGTTTATATTTTCTTATAGTAAATACTATGTATTTTCTTACAGTAAATATGTAATAAAGTAATTGAGAAATCGTAAGTGAACTAACTATTTAAGTAGTTGTAGAAGACAAGTAAGTAAGTAGTTATAAATTTCTGTTAGCTTGCTTCCTTCAAAAAAGAAAAACTTAATTATACCAGTGTAAATTATAAAAAAATAACCATTCAATGGATAAGCATCATTGATGATATATATAATTAAATTTTACCATATGTTGAAAATAAAATGATACAATGAAATGGCATCATTTTGAGTATGTTTTCTCTAGGTATTTTCTAGGTATTCTCTAGGTATTCTAGGTATTTCTCTAGGTATTGAGTATTTTTCTCTAGGTAAAACGTGTTATTTAAAGACAGAAATTCCACTAAAATCCCTTTCCAGTGAGAGCTTTATTTAACTATTCTATCCTTAGGTAAAACAAATTAAGTTTGCTCATTTTCATCATAAAGTTGTTGAAACTATAATGCAACGTACAGTCCCTATTCATGTCAAATGTTAAATATTTTTCAATTTTATTTACTTTTGGAATTAGTTAACTTTAGATTCTGTTTTCTTGTGTCATTCGACTTTTTATTAAATTTAATAACGTGTCCATAAGTTCATAAAATTATGAATATTTTCAAAAGAATTTTATCCATAAATTTCTAATAATTTAACTTTATAGAGAAAAAAAACTTTTTTCAATGAATCATTAATGAGTACGTAAATGTTGTTCTATATTGATTTTAACATGTTACTTATGAAACTTCGATAATAAAATTCAAAAAATGTGTTAAAACTTATAAATGTTCATATTTGAGAGGGGTTTTTAAATTTACATATATAAATTTAGAAAAAAATATTAATGGTAATTTGATTGAAAATTAGTTATAAGTTGTTGTTACCATTTTAAAATGCAATTTAACTTACCTTGAAAAATTAAAATACACTTGGTCCATTTACGAAGCAAGAGTTGTTATAAATGTTTTTAGATTCAGGAATACATTATATTGAAATCTGTTTTGCAGAGATACTTTAGAGGGGTGTTTAAAACACACACACACACACACACACACACACACACACACACACACACACA
>JAPDSC010019862.1:9522-20876 GCA_026290005.1 Latrodectus geometricus | reverse complement strand
ATATATATATATATATATATATATATATATATATATATATATAATTTTTAATCAAAGACTTATTCAGACACTGAACATTTTGTTGCCTTAATTTTATATAATTTCATTTAATATGTTAATTTTCTAAATAGAATATAAGAATGTGTAAAATCTATTGAAAGGTATCAGGAATGTATGCAGATTAGAATCATCAGTTTAGAATTATTTTAACATTATTAATTCTAGCCTCACAATAATATCTTGCAAAATTTATGCTTCCGATAAAAATATAATGATTTTTAAAAATACTTAATAGAATTTCATAAAAATCATATTTTTTGAGATAAAGTAATTTATCTAAAAACAATTCTATAAAAATCCTTTTTTTGCTTTTTGAGAGAAAATTTCTCAGTCTTTTTGAATTCTGTGCACCTTTTATTCAGACTCACTTATTTATTTATTCATACTCACATAGTATATATATATATATATATATATATATATAAAATATTTTACTATTTTTTTCTTTTCATACTTACAGGTATTATTATAAAAATCTTGGAAATACTTGATACAACTTAAAGCACATATTTTTATAATAACTTTAAATACAAATTATTGTTACGTAATTAATGTTAGTCTTTATAACAGTTTTTTGGAAATGCCAATCTATAATGATAATATATTTTATAGTTTTCTCCAAACAATATTTACTGAAAACAAATCCTTAAACGCATTCAACCTTTGAAAAATTCCGTCACTGATAGAAAATTTCAATGTTTTTAACGTTTGCAATTTTGCGAAGATAAAAAGTATCGATTTATTTATATACTACATCCGTTACCCAAAATGTAATGAAATGTGTATTTGACAACGTTTTTCTTCCTCAAACTAGAGAAATTTTTCATTACATTTCGTTAAGAAATAAAAACACCAAAATAGATTGAAGAAGAAAAGAATAATCTTACTATATAGACCTTATAAAGAATTGGACCCTAGTTCTAGAAAATACCATTAAATAAGAGATAACGAGAAGAATGTGCTTTTCTACAGAAAAGTCTTAAATTGAGTTGAAATTCCAGATGTAGCGTCTGTTTCTCTTGGACACTTCTATTTCGTTTCTTTTAAAATGTCACTAGTCTCACGTTTTTGGAATAACTGGAATCCTATAAATTCTTGAAGAAAAAACTCCTTTACCTTTTGTTCTTTCCTTGCTTTTTTGACTGTTATTGTTTTGTATGTCTGCGAGATTCCTTTTTTCAACAGGAAGTCACATAGTTTGTCAAAAGGCTTAGAGCAGAAGACTATATTTTTTTAGTTATTTATATTTTTGAATGCACTTCTTTTTGTGAGCCTTTGTTTTCTGCCTTCTTTTCGCAGAGACTGTTTGATGCTTCTTTTATTTGGCTTATAATAGAGAAAGAACTGGGGATTTTTAGATGTGTATAGTTCAAACATGCACTGTAAATACAAACTTTAATATTCAGGATTTTGATTTTATACAAAGAATAAAGACTTAGTATTTTTTAATGCATAATAAAGACGATAGTAATTTTTAAATAATGTGGATGAATCTTTTTTTAAAAATATTTTTATGTAACTCTTTATTGAAAAATTTTCTTTTTACAAATTTTTAATAATTTTTAATAATGAACCTAATAAGTGGTACATTCACATAGGGAACAAATATTTATACTTTTAAACAAGACTGACATTTTAAAATTTTATTTAGTTATAAAAACTTCTTGTTTCATGTCTAATAAGAGATATATAAATCATTAGCTTTAGAAATGTGAACTAATAAAATTTACCTCATTAAAATTCTTAAGAACATTCACTTAATATAGAATATTGTGTCTACTATCAGTAGGCAAGATAAAAATTTATAATTACAGCATAAATACAGAAAAAAAGTTTTGTAAAAATTGTAACATGTTTTCTTTAACTGTATTTAAAAAAATGCATAAATTGTATTTATAAAAGTTTCTTTTTATCAAAGGCAATATCACATAAAATAATATTAGTAGAAATATAACAATAAGAATTGTTCTATTAATATAAATCTATGTTAGAAGAAGAAAATAAACTCATGGTTACAATTTATACTTATTATAGCTTATACACGCATGAATATTTTCTGATTTAAATAGTTTCTTATGATTATTATAAAAATTACCTCATTTTGAGAAAATATTAAGTTTTAGAGCCTTATATACAAACACATATACTATACATAGATAAAAAATTAATTATTTTCAAAAAATGATAATTTTTATGACAATTATCATTAATTTCTATTACGTTTTATTGAAATAACATGACGAAGTATATATGTATTCAGAGGCTCTGATGATTTGAAATACTTCTTATTTCATTACACCTAATCTTTTATTATTTTTCACTTGAATTATGTGAACAGTATATCTCTAATAAAAACTAGATTTCTAAAATTTCTGAGTGTGAAAAAACTTAATTTTGACTTAATAGTATCTAGAAAACACTATGAAGTTTAAGATGTTGGGAAAATTAGTAATCAAGCTATACATTTCATCAAAAAGATGGATTGGTAACAAAGAAATGAAATCATCATTTCAAGTATACGAAACTTATTGTGTGTCATTTACCAAAACAAATTAAAAGTAAAATTTTACTTTCGGGGCATAGTGCATCGTTAAGATCCTATAACGTACATATAATTGTACAGCATTTAAAAAAGGTGCAATTTTATGTCATATAGAAGATTCAAAATTAAAAGAAATTATTTTTAAATAAACGACTTATGTGTTCTATTTATACTTTACTACATGTTTTTCAGGTGTATAAAATCCAAGAACCAGGAGATGTATGGTTAAATAAATGTATGAAAAAGTAAAATGATGCCTGTTTAATTACCAGTTAAGCTGTGTTTCAAGAAATTTTGAATAAAATTTAGTTTAATTTTTATAAGTAATTTCTTTGCTACAGAACTTAAGTTTTTCATCATTTATTTTGAGTTTCTGTATTTATCAACTATATATATGAAAATACAGCTTAAACAGAATTCTTTTCAATTTTTTCACCCGTCTTCTTGCAGCAGCAAAATATAATGTTTGAAACTGCTTTTATTTAAATCCGCTTCCTAATTTCATTACTTGATTTGAAATTTGTTTGTCTTTTAAGTTAATATTGCACATTATATTGCACATTAATATTGCATCTGTATGTGCCGAAATTGACAATATATATTTTGATTCAAAACAAATAAACTTTATTAAATGTAACAAAATTCTTCTGTTTTTCTATGATTTGCTTGTCATACTTCAAGAAGTTTAGCTAGTATTTAGTTTTGAAAAGTTATTTGGTAATATTTTTAACATGTTTTTAATTCATTTATCATTCAAAGCACATAATCAATTATTAACTCACGTATATTCTTCATAATAATAAACAAAAATCCTTTCAAAACTATTTTCTTTACCATTGTAGTTTGTGAATGATAGTGATTTTTTGGCACAATCTAATTAATAAAAACTCCATAAAAATGAAGTTTGCTTTTATACTATCATACTAGTGGTTAGATAACACATTTTACTATAAATGAAATGTTTTTAACAAAATAAATTTATATTGAAAAATAACATCCAAATAATAATCTCACAGATTCTGCTACAAAAATATTAGAATTTGGGAATGTATTATATGATGACATAAAATCACAGCTATACAGATTCAACAGATTGTAATAAAAATAGCAGCAATTGCATATACTATATAATGCCAGCTAATCACTCCCAAATGAACTTATTTTCTCTTTACTCTCTGTTGATACTAAAATTATTCTGATATTTTTAAGACGTATCTAGGATTGAAAAGTTACTGATACGAAATTTTAACAGTTAAAAAAGTAACTTTTTTTATCTTCGTTGTATTTATCAAAAATTTGTCTTTCAAAAAATTAATAATATCAAACAATTCATTTTCTAATACCTTAAAAATTAATTTATAGCCCCTCAATCTCATTATCGAAGTGAAAAAATACATGAACAAGTTTCATTTTAGAATAAAAGTATTCTACATTATAAAATAAATAAAGTTAAATAATTAAAATAAAATTATTCTATTTTATTTTAAAATAAACAGAGCTAAATGAAAGGAATAGATAAGATTTTCTATTACTTTGATATAGCTTTGCTTATGAAACTCAATTAATAATTGCGTGAAATGAGACGATGCGCAATCATAATTTACTAGGAGTTTTCTAATATTCACTGTTTGAGGAAATTCTTGATTGCTCTTTTAGAAGTTTACAAATAACTTTATCATCAAGTACATACAAATAACTTTATTTTCAAGATACTAGCTTTGATTATTCCTGCATTACTGAAGAAACCGACGTATACTATTTTTCCGACACATTGTCTCTTTATCAAGGAGGAGGAATTCAGACATGTATTGCATTTATTTCATGTGTTGGAATATCAAAAATAATAAGTATTTTTCTTCTATAATATGAACTGAAATGTATGAATTTCTTAACCAGTATTTGGAATTGAAAGAATTTAAATTAAATATATATTTGAATAAGGTATGGCGCAATTATGTTTTAAGTTTTCTCCACAAGAAGTTTTTAACATAATTTTACAGAAAAATATTTAAAGTAAAAACATTTTCTCGTAATTATGAGAGTTGTATTTCTTGTAAAAAAAAATTGTATTTCTCTCTCTTTCAATTCAGTCATATGATATAACTTAATTCCTAAATTTCCATTTAATTATTTTTAAAAATTTTCTTTTATTGAAGAAATCAATCTAAATATCTTTGAAAATTTAAATGAAACTGCTATGTTTTAAATAAATATTAAGTTAATAAAATCGTTTTCGATTTGGATTTTTTTCAAAATTCAATCTATCTTAAGACTGATAACAAAAATTCCGGTTTAATGAATTTTTCTTTCTTTTCCTCGGAGTAAAAGATTAAAGAAAAAGAAAAAAAGACAACGTTTCAGTTTAAATAATCCTATCTTGTAATTCCTTCTGAATTCAATATAATATGAAATGCAAAAGATTCAATTTCTCCTGGGAAAATAATTAAATTTTAGTTCACAGTACCAAAAAATGAATATTTTGCAACAATTTAATTAACTGTATATATAACGGTATATATACATGGTCTTCTCTTTTCAATTTTTCTCATAGCAGATATTAATGCAAATTCTCTGATTCTCATTCAAGGTAAAAATAATAGAAAACCGAGCATTGTTTAAAAGTTTATAAAGCTATGTTAAATTTATTTTTTGCTTAAGAAAACAAGAAACATTGAAAATTATTGCTCTTAAGACATTTTGAGCGAATGCTGAAATATTAATAATATTTCATATATCATATTTAAACATTCATTTATCTATTTAATGTAACAAAAATAGATCATACCATTAAAATAGATTAACTATTTTAGAAATACGATTTGTAGTTATATGAATTTTTTGTAATAAGTAATTTCTTAGAAACACAATGAAATAGTGAAGAGTAATTTTAAATAGATATCTTGTCTTATTTTAGTGTTCTTTGTCATAATTGTTTTACATAGGTCTCTTATATTACTTGAAAATAGCTTTTGTAAATTAGTTTGCGAAATATTTATATGATAATTTTCAGAGGAATTAGAATCAACGAAAAGTAAACTCTGTTTCCTTGGATATGTTGCTTCATATGCTGTTATATATTGTAATATTTTACATAATTCTCATATTTCCCTTAACTAAATTTCTGTTAGTTTTCTTGCAAAATCGTTCATAAAATATTTGCAAGAAAATTACATTTATTGAATCAATTCAATAAATGTAATTTCCTAGTAGTCTTCCCTTTAAAATGTCCCTTTTAAAAAGTCCGATGATCTAAGGACTAGTTCAGTGCAGTAGCAATTTTTAAAAGTGGGGTAGATTTTTCTGCCACTATTAAAAATTATACTTAAGGTGACCACTTGTTAGCCTAGCCAGGTAAGTCTCTGATCTACGGTAAAATTTGATTTTCAGCAGTGTGTCTGGGAAATTCCTATTTACCAATGCTATGAAGGTGAGATACACCACGTTATAGTGAGTTGAGATTTTTTCTCTGAATATGGATCTTGATAAATAAGTGAAGAGACATTAACCATTTCATTTTCACTATCCTATTTGGCCAGTCTCCCATTATCATTGATGTTGATATGCGACAGCCGGAGATAGACTTTGCAAGTCAGAAAGATCATCTTTAGTTTGACTTTTGATATACTACTTTCATCATTTGCGGAGAAACAACCGCTAAGATGTTGTAATGCACAGCGGAAGCCAAATAAAATAACATAATTGTCCAAACTTACAATAATAAGACATGATAGTATCAATCCTTTATTAATCTCAATTAACTCGCTTCTGAAGACAGAGAAAGAGCTGTTTTATTGCGCTGCTTTATTGTATCTTCAAGGTATGGACTTTTAATAAAAATGCCGATGCCAGTACGATCTTCTATAATATGTCAGAAAGAAGTGTGCTTTATCATTAAGAATGCGACTAATAATTTTCAGTGTCTCTCTAAGATGGTTTTTAGGGTAATTTTGCTTGTTTGTTGTATATATTAGATCAAAGTTGAAGATAACTTCCAGTGGTCTCTCTTAAAGATTAATACAGGGTCTCAGAGATAGTGGTTCAACCTCCCGAGACATCAGGTTTTGATTTTCGGCCAAACTAAAAGGGCTGTATTTTTTGAGTCTATGATTGCTGTGGCAAGTGTGTAGGTACAAGGAAATTCAATGTCAGTGTCCGTAGTTGTATAATATATTAAAGTACTTTGCTAAATTTGCTCTTCTAAAATGTCGAGACTGTAAATTGGTCTTAAAGAAGGCTTTACTTGAAGGATAGCTATTTCTGAATCCGAAAAAAATTCGAGAACCACTCAGTTGTACTCGTCCTAATTTTTCAAGATTGCTTATAGACTCTCAGGAAGAAAATTATGTAGCACTATAATTTAGAACATGATGTTACAAGTGAAATTTGTATGATTATGATTCAGTCAAAGATATTTACTTACTAAAATGACCATTTACTTTATATTTCATTTTGACAATTTTCCCAAAAGAATTTTTTAATGTTCTCATGTTTCTGTTCTTAGAAGTTTACTTTATAATATATCCAATTCAAAGGTAATGTAGCTATTTTCTTTAGTATACTGGATTAAAATCTGTACATTTTTTATTTTACTCTCATACTCTGGTTTTATCTTGGTATTCTATGAATGATTCTACATAGTTCTAAATTTTAAAATAGATATTCAAACTGTATGACCATTCTTAATTCAAAAAGCAATTGAATTATATACTAACCATTTAGATGGCAGCGCAGTAGTTACGGTGGGTGGACCTTCATGAGAAAGGCAAGTCCAAAACTGATGTTTAATTTATTTCAATCATGTTTAACCATGTGGTTTCTTAATGGTTTTTGTAAGTTATAATTGCTGACCATCGTGAATTGCTCACTGCAAAATTGTATGGTAATAAAAAGATACAATTTACATTATTTATTACAAATTCATGATTGATGTTTTAATTACCATATGAAAACTTTTGGCAATCAAATTCTTTTTACTCAGGTTATTTCGAAATAAAGTTTAAACTATTTAGAGTAAAATATTTTATAAATAATTAATTAATTAGAAATTCACTATGAATTATTTAATTTCATAGTGCAGTTTTAAAGTCGTTCATGTTGTAAGTGCATATGTATGAGTATTTTCTAAACAACATTAATTTGATAGAATCAGTTAATTTAAAAAGAAATTTTCAATGCAGAATATTGAAGAAACAAATTTAATTTTTATTACAGTTTTATTAAATATTGTTTACTTTTAACAAATTAATTTTATAGTCATGTTAACAATTAAGTATTTAAAACATTTTATTGATTTTTATGTTATGTTCCAATTTATTCTTTTTTTAGAAGTTTTTCTTAATTAATTACATAAATTTAAATACCATTTTAAATTGAAATTATTTTTCCTCTTCATGTTACCTTTTTCGTCCTGAATCAACTTTTTAGCAAAACTTACAGCAGCGAAAAATTTAAGTGCAAGTTCACTTAAAAATAAAGGAATTTACTTATGTGCGTGTTTATGGAAATGAAGTAAGTGATGCTTTAGTTAAATATGCCTTAAAATTTACTCGTAGATATCAATATTAGGATTTCAAAGGAATTAAAAAAGTTTTTATTATAAAAAGCTTTTAGCTAAACTCTTTCAATTTGTCTACAATAAACTGTATTCTGAGTACTTTCTTTCTACTAATTTTAAAATTTCTCAGTTTTTATTTGGTCACCGCATATTTGGAGGTAGTTATCTGTTTCATTTCAATCTAAGATCAAGCTATTTTGATAACAGTTCAAAAAAAGTATCTCAAGACAGGTAACATTTGATTTTCACATGTCCTTATTTTTATGGTTCTAGATTATGCGTGCAGAACGTTATGAAAATGTTCAGTTTGACTTGGC
This sequence comes from Latrodectus geometricus, assembly GCA_026290005.1. Taxonomy (NCBI): domain Eukaryota; kingdom Metazoa; phylum Arthropoda; class Arachnida; order Araneae; family Theridiidae; genus Latrodectus; species Latrodectus geometricus. The sequence goes on along the minus strand of JAPDSC010019862.1, from coordinate 12,403 downwards.
CAGTGAACTCATCTGTTTTCTTGAAATACAGGGTGCCTTTCTGAGTTTTTGTTTGTTTTATTTATGCATGCAACTGTACTGTTTCAGGTAACTTGCGTCTGTAAACTCCGGTTGTATGTTTATGGTGCATGGAGAAATATTCAATAAATGATACGTGTAAATAACATTCAATAAATAATATTTAGCAGAAAAGAGAAAGCAATGAAAAGAGAAAGAAATATTATAATTATATTACAATAAATATGGTAACAATAACAGAATATCTTGGTTGAAAAGCATAGAAATCAGTTCTGCATTTTAAAAAATTACTGTTTTTATAGGTATTTAAAAGATTACTATAGTTTAAAAGTTTCGTTGAAATTTTAATCTGTTTATAAGAGTACTTGATATTAATACAGAAATTTAGATGAATATATAGCTGACTCTTGCAAAACATTTTATAAATGGCAATTAATTTGATGGACTGTGTTTTATCTTATATTATAAACGAAATAATAACTCTACAGAAAAGTTATTACAGGTTTTAATCTTAAGTTCATAATGAATCTTTTCAACCCGGAATGTTTATAACCCAATAACTTTATGGCTTTCATTATGATTATGTTTTAGAATTTTTATTGCGGTGGAAAGGAGTAAATTTCTGTTTTACATAAGAACGTGACGCCGTCAAAAATTGCTTTCACCGAGAGCAAGTTCTTGAACAACACTGAGTGTTTTTTCAGGGAAATTTCTTTATTATTTTTGGAATGCAAAATTTTGACTCACATAATGAAAACAGATAGAATTTTATATAGTTGATGCAGATACAGTTAAAAATAATTTTTTTTTTACATTTGAAGTTTACAAAGGTATAACAACTTAAATAATATGAAAGAGCACGGGTGTGTTAAATAGATAAATAAATTTTATAACTGTTACCATAAATTTGTTAACACTTATAATGAAACAAATAAAAATGAGAGCAGCACAAGAAATATTAAAGAAAATATCATTATTTTCATAATTTCCTTCAATGGTACAAGCTTATGAATATGACCGTCTACTTTATGAGGAAAATTCATATTTAAACAATTAAAACAATTTAACCATATTAATTAGAACTAATGCTTAGATTATTTTTTTTAAATTTCTTCATTGACTGTACATTAACACTTATTTTTATATTATTATTAAAAAATTGAATTAAAATAATTCAATTTACAACAGACTTTCTGCTTAAAATGAAACACCATTACAAATTTTTCAGACATTAACATCAATTATCTTTAATTGGTAGTATTCCAAAAAAGTATTTGATTCATTTTTTATATGCATAATGATAATTAATTATGTAACTAATTATATAGCTTATTTTTATATGAAGCAGCATTTTATGTAACATAGAGTTATTATATAACTATTGATATGATATAATTTAATACTAAGAGCATGAAAAAAAATTAATTAACAGAAACTAGGTTAATTAATTTAAAAATAAAAATAATTAATAGAACAAGACTTATTTCACACTAAAAAAATTGTAATTTATTTAGCAGTCCTCATAGACATTTAAGCGTTAATATTTAGCCACCAATGAGGTTAGTATAAAGTAATTTTAAGTTCATTGATTTTAAGCTTAATTGTCATTAAATGATACCACACGGAGTTACACTGACATGAAATGTTTTCTTCAAACTGACACAAAATTCAAACACAACTTGTGATGCTTTTTCTTTTTTTATCTAGCTTGTCTTAGAACCAATACTTTTAAAATTTTCCTCAGACTCTAAATACATGTTCAAAGCAATATCTGGGTACCCATTGTAAATAGAAGTTGAACTTCTGGTTAAAGTAAAAAAACTTTCTTAATTCTATTTTTTTTAAATTTCCAAAATTTGCTTAATGTTTGGGAAAATCATTAAATTTTTAAATGGCTTTTTAGGTATATAGCATTATCGAAGAGACTGTAGACGAAACTAACACATTATTAACGAAACTATTTCTAAAATATAGACTTGTTAGCAGTAGAAAATATTTGTTAATGAAATAATTTAGATGAAAAAGTAGTTTCGAAATGATTAATGTAATATTCAATTCATTGCTTTTAATATAAAAATAGAAATTCTATGGAAGTTTATGACAAAAATATATCATCTCTCTTTATCCTAGAGGTTTGCTTTACTTTTAGAAATTATACATTTTTAAAATGAAATACAATACAAAGTTGGGGCAGAATTAAATCATATAATAAAATTTAAAAAAACATATATATTAATTTCAGAAAAAAATTAGATCTTAATTTTCTAATCATTGAATATCGTTTAAATCAAATCACTCATAAAACTAAAATATTAGTAGTAGATTTGTGCGACATAGAACTTATCTCAAAATATACAAACTCTATACCATGGAGTGTACAAGCAATTCACATGAAATAAATTGGGAATCTGACTTAATCTACGTACGAATATAAATACATATTGTTTCAAATTACGCAGAAGTTGTGTTGAATTAATTAAAATTTAAGAGCTTAAAAAATAAATTATAGAAAACACAATGTACAAATTTACTAACTAATTTAAAGTACTTTTGTCAACTCTATTGCATAAATTATATGTTTATATAAATATGTAGTATTGATAGATATATAATAATATAAATATTTATTGTTACCTTATATATTTTACGGATGTGTTTTAGTGACGAAATGTCGTATTTTAGTGAAGATGGAGAAATTGTATCCTAATTCAAAACTTGGAATGTTCCCAAAATGATCTTTTTCTATGAATAAACATAAATAAATCATGAAAGAAATAACAAGTTGTATTCAAAGTTGAAGCGAACTTTATCATTTGGCTTACTATATAATTATTTTATCTGGAATCACAAGATACGCTTTTTT
>JAPDSC010019852.1:0-13946 GCA_026290005.1 Latrodectus geometricus | reverse complement strand
TAATTATCAAGTATAAATGAAAGTCTCATTTATAATTGATTTATTTTTTATTATTACTTGAATCAATTCATCTGAGAAGAGATTTTAATAATCAAACTTGGGAATACTTTGGAATTAAGTTTTAATTTGAGCAAAATAACTTATATTACTTTATTGACACACAGAAAGGTATAAAATGATCTTTATTCCAGTAAAACCTTTTATCCTGTAGAATGATAGCAGGAACTGTATTCTTTCTCTCGTAGACTTTTTTCAGTATCTGTATTATAAGAATTAGACTTTTTTGTAAGTTTAGGGCACAAGGGAATTTAATGCAGTTTAATTCGAAAATATTTTAATTACTCATTTGTGAAATATCTACACATTGGAAATTATGTGAAACATGTTGAAATTTCTTGTGAGATATAAGCTTTTTTAAATAAGTCAGTTATCATTTTTCAGTATAATTTTAAGGAATTTCCCACAGTCAAAGCTAAACTGTAATTTTTTTCCTTCTGTCATAAAGACTCATTATTTAGATTTGTTATGTCAGTGACCGATCAGTTGCAAACTTAAAAGAATGGTTTCGATGCCAGATTGTGATCTATCCACTTATTATGAATTCTGTTGCAAGTGAATAATTTTGGAGACAAAATCACGTGCTAAAATCAAGTGCTCATATCAATGAGAGTCAGAGTTCTGAGTAAACCATTTGCTAGCATTGCTTTCATCCTAAAAAATTTTCAATAAATATTCATGCATCTATATGTTTCATAAAAAAGTTGGAAAAAAAAAAAAACAAAAAAACAAAAAATAATATTACAAATATAATTGCTAGTAGTATAAGTAAAAAAATTACAGAATCATATTTAAATGTTCTGTGTTAGTTGTTTTTTATAGAGTTTCTTTATTATTTAGGCAAATTACTAAAAACCAATTATTTTGCCATTAATGTAGTTTTGAAAACCACTTATATAACTGACTAAAATAATTTAAAAACATATTTTTTCCCATCATTTCTATTGACATTAATTATTCGACTGAGATCATCAAAAAAACATTAAATCCCATTAAAAGTATGTTCATACCAAAAATTAAAAACAATGCATTTAAAACAATTTATAAGCCTATAGCATATGAACATAATAGGAAATGATATTTCCATAATTGTAGTCAAAGACATTTCAACTTTAAGTTTGTGAATCATAATAAAATAATTTTCTGGTTATTTTTTTAAGTATTTATGCATTTTTGTAATATTGTCTTCAAGAATGAAACATTAATTACAAAAAACAAACAATAATTCACAGAAATTCTTGTAATTGAATAAATCAATTACAATAGTTCTGTGTATTTTGATATTTCTTTTATACAATTTATTTTGCGTTTGCACTAATTGGCATCACATGCGTTTTGAATAATGAGCATGCGCAAATGTTTGTTCTACTCATCCAAAATTGTTCGATCAAATTCAGATAAAAAAAAGCTATCGCAAAATATATAAACTCCAGAATCATTTTTGATTGCAGCGTTTACTTGTTTAATTAGTACTAAAAAGCATTTAAAATTTGCGAAAGAAATTTTTAGTAGAAGTCATCAGTTTAATTTACATCTAATAGTCTGTCTGTTAAAACATTTGTCGAAGATATACGAGGCATAAAAGTTTCGAGTTTCCACATTCATTAAGTTAGTCAGCAGTCAAGCTGCAAAAGTTACACCATATACACCCTTGTCGCCAGCAACAACAAATAAACTGGTTTATAAATTTTTAAACTGTTGTGTCTGTAGTTACTAATTGAGTAATTTTCTAAAAAATGGCTTTAAATCGGTTTAATGTAAAATATACTTCTAACATAATTTTTCATTTGTTACAAAGCATGTATTATCGACTTTTCACGCAAATGCAAATAGTCTCTCTCTCTAAAAAGTTATATTTTTAATTGTAAAATATGCAATAGTAATTAATTTCATCAAAAATAATTGTATTGTTTTCGTTTCTAACTTTTATCTGATTCCATTTCATTGAGAAATAATTTCTTTTAACAAAATTTAAGAATGCATTACGTTAAACCCTTTAATTTTATAGGACTATTATTTATAATCAATCAATTTTATTGTATCAATTATAAATTAAAAGTAATTTTGTAAGCATTTGCTTAATATTTTAGTGGTAGTCTAAAATATGGTTTATATGATTGATTAAAAATTTGATAAAATCAAAAAAGTTTTTTTCTATTCCATTTTTGGTTATTAAATGTCATTAGGTTAACAATTTTTATTTTTTGATAACTAATATAAAATAACAGACATTTTGAATATTTAAAGTTTAGAAATAAGTATTTAAAAATAGCATTAAATAATAATATTTATTAGTATTATATATTAAATCTATGAAATAAAACTTTTTATTATTTTGTTTATAAAGAAATGAATAACAATTTAAATAATAAAAAGATAGTTTTATTTATTTTATTTATTATACATTTATTTACATTTTGTTAAAAATTTTATAAATAAAATTTTACAACAAAATTTGAAAAATTTAAAATATGTAAAGAATTTAAAATTTACAATACAAAGAAAAAAAATTTAAATTAAAATTATTGATTATTAAGTTGTTCTAATTTTCCCAGCATTTAGTCCTGTTCGCATCCATTGTATTTTAATGAATACAATATAAAATTTTTACTAATTATGATTCAAAACACATGCTTTAAGAAATTAAATCAGTGCTTATTATACTAAACTGGAAACAAAATCTTCGGTCTATTCATTAAAAAATTCGATGCTATGGAAGACTTTAGCGAGTCAAATTTCATTCCCTATTCATGCACATGTTTGAATGCGCAAGCCTAAAGTCAAGAATAAATCAGGTTTAAAGAAAAAAGTAGCTATTATGTCAATGGTAAATTAAAACAATAAGTTGGTAATGAGCTGGCAAGTTTAGTATTTTGGTTTTTGAACCAACAACTAATGGGTTTGATTCCCATCTTAAGTTTGGTTGTTTTTAGTGGTTCAGAATCCACTTTAAAACTATAGGTTCCGTTATAATTCCTTCTTTTGTGCAAAAAATGACTGTTTGACTACAACAAATTACTGATTATTAGAATTGATAAATAATAGTTAATAAAGAATATGAAACAGCAAATGTGAAAGCGCAAGATTAGTTTTTATATTTCTTGACGTAAAAATTGTATTATGTAAATTTCTTCCAATATTTTCAATTTGATTACAATAGAGATTATAATGTTGCCACTACAATAGCAAAAACATTATATCTATAATATTTATTTAAAGTTTTTGCATAAAATCTTTCTTTTTCTGGTAGAATTACGAAAAATATATATTTTGTTTCGAGCATTTATTACAATCTGAAATCGAGTCTACAGTAAAAAGAATTTTTAAAATTCGTTAAATATGCTAATGAATCACGCAACGATAGGGTTATCGCAATTTTAGTGTTTGAACTATGGTTTGTTACTGTGGATTCACATGTGTTTGTTGAAAACCAGGTGCTCAAATGACGCCTACAGTACACAACCGAAATGTCCGACAGTTGTAATCTACAGCCTGAATCCATCATTACCGTTCTATGCGAAAATAACACCTCTTCCAAAACGAATAAATAAATATAATGAGATAGAGACACGCGATTATGTTACACAAAATTTTGAGACAGAAGTTTCTAGCAGTCAACGAAATGAATTTAAATATTTCCTTTACTACTAGAAACTATAGAGTGGCTATATAAATTGATCTTAACATTTAATGTTTTTTTAAAATTTTAAAGTATTTTAAAAATTATATTAAAAGTATTTCAAAATTTAATTAAATTTGATTTCAGTTGTTATGCTGCTTGTTGTGCAATTTAATCTAAAATATAAGTAAGACACCCCAGACAATAGCTGAGTGTTAGTATTTCTAACACCTTCGGTTGTTGGTTCCAGTTTCGAATCCCAGTTCGCATAGATATTCCTCTCTCTCTCTCTCTTCGTTTTTACTAATCCTTTCTTTTGAGATGATGAATGAATATGACCCACCCTATAAGTGGGTTTGTGGTGTTATGTCTTGTTTAATACTACCCGCGCAGGGTACTATAATTGAATTTATCAATGAGTAGCAGAAAAATGAGTAACAGTCTTGACAAATTGTTAATCACCAGTGCCTGCCGTTAGAAAAAAATAAGTAAGAAGCAACTCTAGTTGTTTGATCAAAATTATTAATTTTAAAGAATTATATAAGGGAAGTAAAGTCACAAAACCATGCAAGTTACATAATTTAAATCTTATTTTGAGTTTGTATATAGTTCTCCCTGTTCATATTTTTCTACAATATTCATTTTAAATACGCTGTTTTATTTAAATCATAGAGGAAAACTCTCACATATGAATTCACTTCATTTCATTTGCTTCATGGTTTAATCAAAGATCAAGTTTATTGTATTATATTTAGTTAACTACAACCGAATGTTGTACATCATTTGAGTATGCGCCAAATTATGTCAGCTAAAGACGCATTAAAAAGAATAAAATGGTCAACTCAAAATGCTCAAATTCCAAATTACCTGTTTCATGATAGATAGTGATTTTTATATTAAATAGCCGCTTTTTATAGAAAACATTTAAAACAAGAAAGAATTGAAAATTGATTTTCTGTCCAGTGATGAACTGAAAACTGTCCGATCATATACCATTCATATTACGTTTGCGATATAGTTTAAAGTCTAATCTTATCAAAATTAATCTATTTTGCTATGTATTTCCTCTGAAGTATTGCCATCACAATGATAAATATCAGATTTTTAATCCACACTGTAAGCTTAATTCACATTAAGCACTAAAATTTTTGTTTTCCAAAACGATTATCTAATTATTTGATTTTGTTATACATTTGTAAAAGAAAAAAACTTGGAAATAGTATAGTAGTATTTATGACGAAATAATTTTAAAAACTATTGATAAGGTCCTAAAAACATGAGATTAAAAATTTCCTAAAAATATTCTTCTTAAAAAAAAAATATTCGAAATTTTGACAATTTTTTTTTCTTACTTTGCTATGATGATTCCGATTAAATATGATCGTCAGCAAATTCGATAGAATCTGCATTGCTTCTGATCACAATATGGTTAAATAGATGGTAAAAACATATTGATGGAATTAATAAACACACTGTATTAATATTATTTTCAAGACTATAAAAGAGAATTTTTTGAAGATCAATTAGTCATTAGTATATAAGTTTAAATTACCTAAATAAATTTAAAAAATTTTAAAAGCCTTATTTCAACCAATATAATTTTGGTAGATGGTTTTAAATAAGTCAGTCTTGAGATAAAATGGATGCATAAAAGAATATATCTAAACGGAAGTAAGGAAATATTAAGTTCAAGTGCTTTATAAATTTTTAAGTAAATCTTCTTTAGTATCACAAATTGTTATTATTTCTTGCTTATATTTTAATCAAAAGCTTTTGAACACAATGTAAAAAAATAATAAAATTACATCTTAATTATATTATACGAATCAAACTACTTTAAAAGAATATATATTTACAAAATTGTATTGAATTTACCAGAAAAAACTTTAAATTTATATGAGATTGTTTATAAAAATGTTTTTCTAATTTAATCATATAGGAAATTTTTTCATTATTTTCTTTATAAATAACAGTTTTTATTAATAATTTTACTACTTTTAAAATAGCTAAGTATTAATATTAGTTTAAAATTGTTTTATCAATATAATTGGAAACTGAACATTAGTTGTATTATTTCTAGCTTAATTTTAAAAGAAGACGAAATTTTATAGTGAATACGATGCCATAAAATTTTATGTATCTTTATCATAGAAATAAAAAAATAGTTTTGGTGGATTTTAAATATCAGTGTTACTAATCCGATATGCAACAAAGTCTTCCGAATATAATATGAAAGGATTAAGAAATTTGATTTTACCAATATATTTTGCAACGACCACTTCTAAGAAAAACCTTATAAATAAAAATCAAAGGCTTAAAAACATCGAAATGAAGTAGTGCAGCTTATTTGAAGACAATAACATATAAAAATGTTTTCAGCGAAAAATAAGAGATCTATAATATTTCTCTTCGTGTATACTTTATCTTTCTTGCTTTTCAAATATATTTTCTCCGTTGTCAAGTTTATAAATCATTTCAATTTTTTTTACACATTCATTATTTATAAATATTTTTAAGCCGACTGTTTGAAACAAAAAAAAAAAAATGTTCTAGACATGCTCGTCCTTCGTGTAATAAAATCGTGTCTTTGTGGTAATAAAACCTTTCTGTTTTGATTTCTTGGCTTTAAACCTGTGAACTGGAGATGCTGCTGCTTGGCTGCGAAAGGGTAAAGTTCATCTCTTTGAGCTGACGTCAGATTGGATAACTTATTTTCAATATCTGTGAATTGTTGGTATACAATTGGCTTTTATAAGACGTTATAAGATGAAAAGATCAATTAAGCTATAAGTTAATACTTGACTCAAGAAATTCAAAATTAATCTAAAAAAACTTGAAGAAATATAAATTTGAAAGCATATAGAGGGAGCTTTTGCAGAGCTACATGACACAACTATCGCGTACCTCAAGCAATTAGTCACATTAAAAGTTACCCGAGATTACTTTTGATTCAGAATAATTCAAAGGGAATTAAAACAAACAATTGTCATAAATTTTTAAAGTATCACGCATATAGTTTTATTTATTAAAAAAGTATGCTTTCAGAATGCTTTTTATATATTTCAAAAATTTAATTAATCATTTGGGTATCAATACTTCAACTAAAAAATAATGAAAAATACAAATGTAGCCATCTTATAATTAGTTAAAATTTTACCATTTAAATAATTGTTTTAAGTTCCTTAATAATTTTCTGGTACTTTTATTCCTTTTGTATTGAGTAAATTTATCCACGAGGTTAAAATAACTGGTATTTTTAGGCTTATTTAAATATTTATGAAAAATAAAAAGTTTTCAGACTGAAGCATAAGGTGTGTGCTTCTCAGTCATATTTACATATCAAAAAAATTTAAGATATTTAAATGTCTTATGCATATCCAGACATCCTTTAAAAAAAGTTTAAGTATTTAATCATAATCTAAATGCTCATGAATGGAGACTTTCTCATTTTTAAGATTTATTTCCTGTCCATAAATTTAGATTACATTTAAGTATTATACATGAGAATTAGCAGAGTTATAAGTACAATAATAAAAAAAAATCATTTACAAAAACATTTGCACACGTGTATATATATTAATTATTCATTGCTTGGTAAAAATTAGGAAATATTTCCTTCAAAAAAATATGTTTGCATAATAATGCTTAATTTAACAAAAAATATACGTTTACTACATCAAAAGTAATAGCATCTAATGCGCAAAAGTATACAATAGTTATCACTTTTGTGCTAAGAATTCACTTGTATCAATAGCTAACTTAACATTATTACATGAAAACTGAGTTAAAGTTCATGTTAAAAAAGATTGAAAGTTAGTGATTACGAAAGGGAGTTAATGAATCTTACAGACATTCAGAAGTAGAAGTCAATGTAAAAATTGTAAATTACTACTGAAGTAGAAACAGTTCCAATCACATTGAAATCTGTTTTACTTGAAGAAAAGTGTATTTAACCAAAAATAACTTTCGAACTTTCCTTTCCAATAAATTTTGTAATTAAAATTTTCCTAGTTTTAACAAATTATATGTAACTTTTGGTTTTTGAGACGAATCCTACCTGTCTGATTTGCAATTAACAATTTCAAGAAGATAAGAAGAGTCTATTCAGTAGCTAACAATAAAAAAAGAACACTATAAAGCTATCTCTAAATATATTTAGAAGTAACGGTTTGTGTAATTTTCACTATCTCCATCATATCGTTCGCTGCAGTAGAAAACTGTTACAAAAACTCACAACACGTGCGATAGGGTCCGCTGCCTTGTTTAACAGAAGAGTGAAAACTTAACGATAAAGTACATAAAAAAAAAAACTCATCATTTCCCTCGCTTGAGCAATGATTTGTAAAAGTTAGGGAGAGAGTGTGGAGTACGGTACAGAGATTTCGATACGGCCCGCCGTCGTCGTCATTTGACGCCGCTTCATTCCGTGCGGAATTATGAATTATTTAATACCGCTGTTTGATTTATATTTCACGGAATGGCAACAGAAAAAATTTCGGTTCTTCCACTCGATCGCTCGCGATTAAAGCATAATCATGCATCGGTGGCGTCTAATAGAAAAATTCTTGGTGAAGTCGCTGTAGGAAGGTTAGAATATTGACGACAAATATTCAAAAAATGTTTCGAGAAATATCACCAGCTATTATGTAGTCAACCGTAGAAAACTATAATTCATTTACATAAAAATGATGAGGAAGGCTATCATATTTTACACTTATTAAACATGTGTAACGGGTGAGATTTTATGATACACAGTATATCCAAACTTAATAGGATTGAAACTGAACGACCGAAAAAATACTATTTATAATTTTGCTTTCGGGAAACATCATGTAATTGTGTCTAATCCATAAACACGCAATATTGTTTTATTTCTTAGGCTTGATTTTAAATTATATTTTATTCCCTAGGTGTTTCCTACCCTGCATTGAATTGATTCCTATTTTAATACTTGATAAATTCCTCATTGAAATGTTTGAAAAGAGTACAATTTTTTTTGTAAGATGCTAACAATATCTATTTTTAAATGATAAATTCTATCATTATAATGTCAATGTAATATATAGATACACCATAATAAATAAAATTGGAATTTAAATTATTTCAAATATATTTATATATATTAATTTTATTCAAAACATAAATGTTTTTTGTTTATATATGCTGTAATATTGTGATTATTAACTATTCAAAGGTTTAAATAAACGTTTTAAATTATAGTGAATATAGTTTGTTACAATTTATACGCTATATTTATCATCTAGTTCCTACTTTTTAACTCTTGAAATGCATTAAGATATTACGTTTTCCTCAGTGCTTCATTAGAGCGATTATAGTATGGGAATTACACTGGAAGCTTACTGGGAAAAAAATCAAACGTTCAAGTTCAATGTTCAAGTCAAGTTCATTGAGATTCAATGTTCAAGTTTCCTGTTTATTATATTTATTCTTATAATATAAATGGCATTATTAAATTTCAAAATCTCATATATCAGTGTGAATTACAATTATTTTCAAAAACTTCATTACAGAAATTAAAAATAAAATTATTTTTTATCATTTAAGCGATAATTTCTTAAAATTCTTTAAGTAACCTGTTCCTTTCTTCTTGCAGAATCAATTTAGTCCTTCATTTACTCGTGACTTTAAATATTCAAACATAAGAGGATGGTTCTAAATATTCAAGCTGTTAATTAAATACTTGAATATTTAGAACAATCTGAATGTGTATTGTGAAATATAAATATTTGTATTTTAAGATTCCTATAAAACTAAAGGGGATAAAATTATTTTAAACTTTAACTCACTATGTATTTTTAGTTGGGTTCTTAAACTCTGAATTTATTATCTTCACAAAGGAAAGCAAAACATGTTTTCTACCAGTTAAACTTAAAACTGAAATAATATCTTAGAAAATTCTCATACTTTAGCGTAACATTCATACCCCTGATATACTTCAAAATCGATATCACGATGAAAAAAATAAATCGTTTACAAGTGAAATTAACTGAAAACATATGATTCTATTCTGAGAATGAGAGGCGGGAAAAATGCAAAGCTAAAAAGGCAGTCACCTTTGACATTATCATGCTTGTATTTGGTACAAAATGCATTAGAGGTACGGGTAATGTTTTATTTGAATGATTTAATTTGAATGTTTTATTTGAATGTAATGAATTAAGTAAAGAAATATCTTAATATAGCCTTCTTTAAATCAAATGCTCCTCATTTTATTTGATACATCAAAAATATAATTTGAATTTTAGATTAAGGACAATAAATCACTAATATTCTGCAAAAAATTCTTTCATTATTCAACAAAGACATTAAGTATTGAGCTTAATATTTTAAAATCAGTGGTAATTTGCTTTATGTGATTAAGTATTTGGTATACTTCTGAATGGTCTTTCTTTACGCTACACATTAGGTTAAGACTTTACTCCAAATGTTCCTCTTCTAAGCCTTAGATTTTTAATTTTCTATTTTTTTTTTTTTGGTGGTCATATCCTTGGTTGTATCATTTTATTTCTTTTTAGATCTTCTTCTATGTCTTGGATTATCAAGATTATAGTTCTTCATAAACAAATGCTTTCGCTCATTCTTTCAATCTAAACCAATCATGCTAAGTAACAAGATTTAATAAAGCAAATGACATTTGCTTAATTGATTAGACTACTAAATTACAATTGTTTCCCCCACGCATATTGCATCAAAGATGTAAAATAATTTATTATTAGTTTAGAAATTTATTCAGAACTCATTCCTAAAGCAATTAAATATATTAAACAACTAAAAATATATCTTATATATTATTCAATTGTTTTGTGATATCTAGACAAACTGTACTTTCTAATTGTTTAGGTATCACAAAACAAATAATCCAAAATCCTGTGATTGTACTAAGGATTCATATCATTTACGTTTTTTTATGATGATAATGAATTTTTTTTCAATCATATACTGAAAATAAAAAAGCGTTTTAAAGGAATCAGGTTCTGTTGAAAATTTGGGCAGACTTTCTTAACAAAGATACGTTTTAAGCAAATTTTCAAAACTAAAACAAATCAACTTCTAAGCTAAACAAATTTTGAATTTTTCTACATCTTTTCTCACGTTTGTTTGGAAGACGTGTATTCATTTTTAAACTTTGGTGATGCCCACGATGGGCACATTTAAAATATTTAAGTTACAATAAAGAGTATAAAATTTGTTAAACTTAATTATTTATAAAATAGTTGCTTTTGCGTTTGGTCATAGACTTTACGAACAATAATAAATTTTCATACAAAATACGTACCTTAATTTTTGAAAATATTCATTATTTTAATGATATTTATTATTTATTTTTAAATTATCAATTTATTTTTTAAATCTAATAAATAAACTCATATTTAATAAATGATTGTGGTAATGTGTAGTTTTAGCAATTTTCATTGTATTGTACTAGGAGATTACTAATAGTGTCTAGAAATTTTCTGATAGTTTACATCTTTAAACTACTTTATAATTTTAAGTGGATTTTATAAAGATTACCTGATAATTATGTTTTAGTATTAATTGCATAATGCTTAAAATTTTATAGTTAATACATTTTAATCACATTAATTATGTAGTTAATATATTTATACATAATTTTTAATGTATTGCTGGTTTACATAAAACTTAACTCTATAGCATCACAATTTTTATTTTAATTTTCTTGATTTAAGGTTTCATAAAATTTGATAATTTTGAATGAATAAAATAGTGTAAAATCTTTTTCTCTCTCGTTATTTTACTTTGAAAATCATGATGGAATTATAACTTTATTTTTATGATTTTAAATGATTAATTTAAAGAAAATAGTTTTCATTTATAAACCTTCTATATAAATGAGTGGGAATAAAATCTCTAACAACTAAGAAAACAATTTAGAGAAATACAAATTTATGGATGAAAAAGTGTAAAAAACTTTTAATTAATTTGTTGAAATTATTTGAGGAACAGTTTCACTTATATTTGTGTAATTCTTTTTAATGTTATAATCTTTTCCATTATCGTATCACAAATAATCTACCAATTTATGGGAAAATGTTCTGTACAAAAAATATTCATGGCTCTTTTTTTCCTTTTTCTGATATAACTGAAATAAGATAGAACCGACGGGAAACTTTCCTTTAGAAAAATTTTAGTAGAAAGGCTAATCAAGTAAATTAATAAAATCATACAAAGTAAATATATAAATAATTTCTTATTAAAAATTATATAAAGTTGTAGGTCAATTATCTCCCTTTAAAATTTGAAACTTTTACCGTATTGAAAAGTTATTACAAAAATAATTAAATTTTAAAATTTTCCCGAAGTATTAAAAAAAGTTCATAACTTATGTGTTAATGAATCTAAGAAAAAATACGAACACATCAAAATAAAAAATTAATGCGAATCCTTATTTTAATTTTTCATTATGAATCTACAATTCAGAAACTAATTACCTGGCCCTATAGGGATATAAATATAGACGTTTTAATCTTTTGTGTTAAGGATAAATACTCGTAAAACTTTGTTATTATGCTTTTGGAATATTATTGTTCGTTCTTTTACGGTAGTGTTTCAAAATAATGATATTAAAGCGAAAGAAATTGTTTAGTTTAACTGCACCAAAGAATCAGCATTTCATATTCGAATTAGATAAATTTATTAAATTTCATTAAAGAATCTTATAAGAAAATTAAACTACTATGAACAATTGATGTTTTTAGCACAATCAACTTTTCAGAGGTTTCATAAAAATATGGCATTCTTTCAAACTTATTTCGCCTTAAATAACACATTTATGTTTTATTGTAGTATATCTAATAAAAGTTTCTTTAACTAAAGTTGCTTTTGTAATATTTTTTAATTTAATTATCATATTATTGTAAATATATATTATTTTTAATACAATGATTAGAACTAAATCATGAACAACAAATTTTTCTACATATTTCAAAAAATATTTTATCATGTATTATTTTATACAGTCTATATATTAGAATTTAAATTTTGCGTAAATTACAATCTTTTGTTACTAGGAAAGTTTCATGATTTTCGATATTTCTATGATTTTGTATAAGTTTTTATTTCAATACATTAATTCTAAGAGATTTAAGGCTCTATTAATATGTATATTAATAAAGCCTTAATTTTATTTTAACGTCGTTAGCTACTGTATTACAATAAAAGCTGTTCTTTTCATAACAATGAAAATACTCTAAATGACAAAAATGTAAATAGTCTTTCAATTTGCATAAATACTTTAAAAAAAAGATTTAAATTTAGGAAAACCTAAATAGAAATTGTCAAAAACTAGTGAATTGAAAAGGCAAATACACACACACCTATGCAAAAATCCATGCATTATCAGCCGTTATTAGTGTTTCAAAAATAGTAAGAGTATCTTTATATGAAGAAAAACCTTTAACTTTGTAAATATCTGGTTATTCCCCATTTAAAGATGCATATTTAAATCTTTATCCTTGATTTAATCTGGAAAAAAATAAGATGCGAGAACTCTTGCATCAATTTATTTTAATCTTCATTTTTGAGTTTAATAATTAAAAAAATTAAGTTAAATATGCTGAAATTATATATATTAATTAAATATACATAATGAAATTATATATATATTTAACTGATATAATTATATATACCATTTTAAAATTTTATAAGAAAAAGAAAAAACTTTTAATTTTTTGAAAATGTGGTTATGTGCCTGGTTTTTTAATACTACCTAGTTGAATACCTAGTTTAAATCTTCATAATTTATTTTTTATGTTTGGAAAAATTTTAATTTTGAGAACTACTTAATCAATTTATTTATTACTTATTTTCAAAATTTAAATATGAAGTATTTACATTCAATACATTAAACTTCAAAAAGAAAATATATATTACATAATTTCAGTTTCATACTTGTTTTTTATATACATTTATTTGCAGTGCGTAAATTGAGTTGAATCATCATAAATTTATTTTTATTCAACGCTCTTATAAAAAAAATCATTTAGGCTTTATGTTAACAAAATTAATATAAAGTGCGTTGAATGCAGTTTTAAACTTATTTTACATCCATTTGCAATGTAAAGGGAGTTAAAAATATAAATTTATTTTTATTTAACACACTTTACTCAAAAAATAGATACAATGAAACAAATTGAATTATGAAATATTAATTTGTATATAAGTTATTTTCTTGACAAACACTGTAACTCTATACAGTTAAATCTAACAAATGCCATTGTTTTCAAAGGCA
>JAPDSC010019847.1:0-17566 GCA_026290005.1 Latrodectus geometricus | reverse complement strand
GTATTTTGAAATGGATCCCTCACCCACTTGTAACTTGATATCAGTTTATCTTCAGCAAGAAAGTACTTTTTAAAATTCTTTGCTAGCATTGCTAAATGATTTTCAATGGTTACAAAAACAATTTTTACATGTTGTTCTTCAGCCTTGTAAGTTTTAATACAGTCATTCAAATTTGCAAACATTGTTAAGTTTTCTTGCTTTAAATTTCTGCTCCACAATTCCAATTTCCTACAAAAAGCATTAACTTTATCACTGGTATCAATATATATGTGTATTTGCTCCGTGCAGTTGAAGATTCGAGTTATTTAATTTCTCGAATATGTCGACCATGTAGCTCAATTTCAACACAAATAAACTATCGCGAAAATTGTCAGTTTCCGGTCTGTTTTCCTCTTCTAGGAAAACGGCGATTTCTTCTCTTAATTCATAAACACGTTGCAAAAATTTCCCTCGTGATAACCATCTTGCCTCGCAATAAAATAGTGACACTGAATGTACTGTACCCAAATAAACACTGAATGTACTGCACCCATGTCTTTAAAAGTGCGGAAAAGATTCTTGATTTCAGGGGTCTCATTTTTATATAATTTACTACGGTTACAACCGTAGTTAACACAATATTCAAACCAGGACTCATTTCTTTGGAAGCCAAAGCTTCTCTGTGGATCATGCAATGTGTCCAGACGCACTGTGGCGATTTTTGTTTCACAAGTGCTTGAATACTTTGGAAACTTCCTGACATAGAACGAGCACCATCCGTGCAAATTCCGATGCAATTTTTCCATTCTATGTTTGCCTCGTTCATAAAATCATTTAAGATAGCAAATAAAGCGAGTGCCGTTGCTTTGAGTTCTATTGGTTTGCAGAAAAGTAATTCTTCTACTACTGACTCACCACAAAATCTAACATAGGCAATGAAATGAGCATCTTTATTACTATCTGTTGCCTCATCGAGTTGTATTGAAAACAATTTGTAACTCAACTTCGACAAAAGCTGACACTCTACATCTTCAGCTATATCTGCAATTCGACGGGCAACATTATCATTTGAAAGAGGTATAGACTGCATTTGTTTTGCAAAATTATCTCCAAACATAATTTCTACAATATCAATCGCGGCTGGCAAAATAAGCTCTTCACCAATGGTGTGAGGCTTTTTACATCTGACTATTTTATGTGAAACTTTGTAAGAGGCAATTAAAGCTTTTTCATTCACAGACAAAGTTTTTTTAAACAATGATTTTTGCTTTTCATATGATTTTAATTTTAATTCGAAGAATTCTCTGGGTTTGTTTACGTACTCATTGTGAAGCATTTCCAAATGACGTTTAAGTTTATTAGGTTTCATGCTGTCTGCCACCAACGTTTTTGAGCAAATGATACACAGGGGCCTTTCTTCTTCATTTACTTCAGAACTAGTGAACCCAAAATTTAAGTATTCTTAAGAATATTTTCTTGATTTTATTTTCGGAACCACGCTTATCTGTGTACTTGTTGATGCTTGTCTATCGTCTAATGCTCGCTTACGCCTGCTTAAAAATTTATCCATGATTCTGCATAAGTCTGCTGCCGTGAATATTTATTACGGTGAATTGCAATTCCACGAAAATATATATAATATACACATCCAGAATAGATTCAATAGCGATAGAAGGATCAACTCGAATGAGATTGTCTGGAATTGAAATTGGCGTCATAGAACTTTCTCCTTCTCCCTATGAGAAAACATTTGTTCACATCTGCGCACGCTCCTAGCTTAATTTTTTGCTGACCAGACAAATTCCAGACAACTCCAAACTTCTCGCGAAACCGTGAGAATGCCGAGACATAGCGGGACGCAAGAGCAATAAAAAGCATAGGATTCTTGTTTTTTCAATGCTGAGGATCGGTGTTGCAAAATGTCAATAAATTATGGTATTCTTGGTAATTTGTAAAGTTTAAAATTAAGGTTGTAGTGTAAGTTTAGCGCCAAAATACTCAAAATACATTATTATTGTATATATTTTTTTGTATGCGGTGGGGAGGGGGGGCGCGATGAAAATTATGATTGAAAATTGGGCCGTGAATACTAAAAGGTTGAGAAACACTGTCTTTACGTATTTAAAAAGAATTTTTGTGTTCTAAAGATTAGCAACAATTTTCTTTTTGCTTTATCAATAATTTTACATTTTAGCTTACTTTCGAATATTATAGAAATGTTCTTAAAATCATCAGAACATCAATATTTAAATGCTGAATTATTTCTTTTTTAAAATTATTTAGAATTTTAAATTCAATTTAAAATTCTTTTTAGAAAAATTAATTATTTTTTAAAAATAAAAAAACTATTTGCTAGTATAATTTTATTCTTCGTTTTTACATGACTTTAAAACGCAATGGTTAGTTAATTGTTGGACAGAAAATATTTGCAGTGCGCACCATTTTACTTTTTTCCCAAGAAGAAGGAAAGAGGATTACGAAAAATATTTTGTAAATTAGAAAAAACACATGAATCTATTGCTCAAAAGAATTCTAAGAAAAACCAAAGATTTTCATTACACATTCCCTAGAATCATATAAAGTTTTTATATATAATTTATATCATTTTGAATAGTATATGTGCATTATAATTTATTTTTGTATGATTTTGCTGCATTATATATTCATTAATGAATAATTATAATAATACATTTATTAATAACTAACTTAACAATCAATGAGATATATGGATTTCATGATTTTCAATCATCTTACCCCATATCAAACTTATTAAATAGAATACGAGTCTCAGAATATATATATTCAAATTATTTCTGATTTAAAACTACATAAATTTTGAGCACGTAAGAACTAGGAAAATCGGTCGTAAAACACTTCCCTAATTTTCGCCAACTTTACTGTATTTATGTTGAAGGAGAAAGTGATTTCTTAACAGAAAGAGTTTTGGGGATTAAATATAAATTTCAATTGTTGATTAATTAAAAAATTAAAAAATTAATTAAAAAATTTACGTAAAGTGTTTTTTTCCCCTAATTACTGATTGTAAGTGACGAATTTTTAAATACTGATTAATATGCTTGTTAATTAACAATAAAGTATATACGATTTGGTATTGTATTGCCCAACACTACAATAAAAATTATACGATGACACTAAATTCATAAGCGAAAATGTGGATATACTTGATTAGTTTTTAAATACCATTAGAAAGTACATGAGAAAAAAAACTGGTAAAGTGTTAGTGTTATGTGACGTGTTTAAATTTATTGATTAATAATATATTCATTAATCATCATTTTCACATGGGACTTAATGTTATAAAATAAACAATTCAACACCCTTGATATATTTACCAGAATTAGTTTTTTTTTTTACTCTAAGCATTTTAAATATTAAAGTATTACTATAGATACATCTAGGTTAAAAATGTATCACTTGTTATTATCTTTTCAATCGTATGATTACATACTTTCTAAATTTCTTGATTAGGATACGTTCCAACTGGTGGTCAGTATCCTCCAGCTCTAGAAGAGATTTCTCCTTATGCAGTCGTAGGTCCAATGGGCCGCTATGTGTCTGACTTGAAATATGTTTTGTCTGCTCTTATTGGTTCAGATGGTGTGCACAAATTGAAACTTAATTCGCCGGTAAGAGTTCGAATTCTTTTGACCTATTAGGAATTACTTGATTCAGGAGCCTAATTTTTTTTTCATAACTTTAAAGGTCGAACTTCGTACAATTAAAGTGTACTACATGTTGGACGATGGTGGTTCTCCTGGGTCAACTCCTGTATCATCAGAAATTAAAGAGTCCATGAAAAAGGTAATGTTAAGACTTGTATACATCATTTTTAAATACCCCCATAGATTTAGCTTATAAATTGCTTGCATTGTTAAAATAGTAAGTGAGTTATATTAAAGCAGGTAAAAATTTACTGTATGGTCGCTCTTGGCAACTTTTTCAAAAAAATCGCTAAAAATCTCGCCAATCTTGTCAAGCGAGGCTTGAAAATAAACAGAATATTCCATTTTTCATTGTTCGGTTCCCATTTTATCAGAATCCTAAAGCAAAGTCAATTCTACAACCAGCGTCACAAAAAAAAAAAAAAAAAAAAAAAAACCCTTATTTATAATAATGTAACTAATAATAAAAAAAATCCGATAAATTTTTTGAAACATTTAATACTTCCTGTTAGTACTTTTTTTCATTTAGAGATTGGAAGGAAATATATATAATAAGTGATTTCACACACAAAGCATGTTCCTAATACAAGAACGAAATTACTTTGAACTGTCAACGCTTAATTCATTAGTCGTATTTACTCTTACTTGGAACAACCAAATGGTTAGCACTCTGATTTTTCGTTCAACAGTTCGTAGGTTCGATTCCGTTCTCGGATTTGAGAATTTATTGTGAATCGGAATTTTCTTAAACTGTAGATGGCATTCTAATTAGAGCATTTGTATAAAAAAAAATTGAGTGGCAAATCAAACATACCATTCTATATAGTGCGGGTTATTTATGGTTCTGAATTCTCTTCAAATCGTTTGTATTCTAATACATTTCTTTTAGTTAAATGGAAGCTCCCGGGTGGGATTTTTCATAATTTAGAAGCAAGGATCAAGCAGAACTCCGAATGCTTTACCTGTCATCGCAAAGGTATCATTTCACTTGGAGGACATTGCGACCACGACGTATTTAACATGCCCCAGCTGCCTTTAGTGAACACGACGGGTCTTCGATTAAGCCAGGATTCGAACTGGCTACCTTTTGATATCGAGAGCGACGTCCTAACCAACTAGGAAACTGCTACTTATGCATTCATTAAGTCACATTTCTTTAGAATATCATATATATATGAGTCATATTTCTTTATCTCGTGTACAAAAAGTGACCCTAAAGTAATCAAATCAATCCTCAATATGCACATCAATGGCATTCTATGAATTGGAAACTTTGTGTTAAACATGCAATATTTTGATAATGAATTTCTTGTTTCAACAAAATCTAGTTTAGAAATCAATGTAATATGAATAAATGGTATTCAATGACTATTTAATTTTAGCCTATACATAATTTTCTAATTCATTATATTTTACGACATATTTATTAAAGTACACATTAAACTCTTTACTGTTAGTTGTGTAATCTTTAAAACATATAAGTCAAAGGAAATTAACTACAAGTTTAATGTATAGCATTATTTTAAGTAAATGGTTGTGTAAAATATTTTTCACTGATTAATTTGATGTTAAATGTAAATTTTGCATCAAAATTTTTATATGGAACATATCTTTAAGTAAACTTACCTTATTAATTATGCTTTGTTTCACGAATCGGAATATATTTTCTTTTAAAAAAAATGTAAATGTAAAGCATTAAATTTGAAGGAAATAGAAAAACTGCTTTTTTCAGATTCGATTAACCGCAAAAGGAACTGCCAAATGAAATCATCGAAAGAGAAAATATGTTGAAAAATTTCCTTTTTCAATGATGTTTTAAAGTAGTTTTCTATAGAATTAAATTACTTTATTTTTGTTAAAAGCTTCTGAATGAATATTAAATCTTCGTTCACACAATAACATGTTAGAATTTATTAATATAAAATTTTTATTGTAATTTTCAAATTTAAGCACTAAACAAGATTTGTAAACTCAATAAAAATTTGAAATGTAATAAAAAAAATTTTGTGACATCCACAAGATTCAAAATCGACACTTTAAAAATAAATCATGATATGACATTTTTTTTCCAGGTAATCAGCATGTTATCTATGGAAGGACTTGTCGTCGAAGAAGTTAACTTGAAATATGTAAAACTTGGTTTCTGTATTTGGGTATCTTTCCTGTCCACCGTTAAACAGCAACGGATATCTGAATTGATGAAAGGAAATGTAAAGATGAAAGAAGATGGTCCTTATTTTGAACTGTGGAAATGGTTTGCTGGGAAATCTGAACACACGTTTCCAATCATCTTTAACGCCTGTGCTCAAGACCATCTAGCTCCTTTTGTCAGAAAGCCTCTGGAGTTTTTCATACGCTGTGGAGAACACCTTAAGGCAGAGCTGTTAAGCATGCTTGAAAATGAAAACTCTGTGTTCTTGTACCCAACCTTTCCTCATGTGGCACCACACCACGGCCAGATTCTAGCCAACCCATTCAACCTCAGCTACACAACTGTATTCAACGCAGCTCAGTTGCCCTGTACCCAATGTCCGCTGGGTACTAATTCTAATAATTTACCATTTGGTATGCAGATTGTAGCTGGTCCTGGTAACGACAGATTGACATTGCGCATTGCTGAGTACATAGAACAGAAACTAGGCGGTTGGACACCGGTTAAATCTTAAATTCTTTATAAGCTGAAAGAATATCAGTCCGATTAGTCAAATACATTTGCCCTTTTACTGCAATGGAATAAATGGAAGTTTTAATTAGTTCTGAGAACGTGCCAACATTTTGCACCAATAATGTTCGTGACGTTTTTAGACAAAATCGCTGTGTACCCAATGCCATTGTTGTATGCCATTATATTGGGTGGCAATCGGCCAATTTTTAAACATTACAATATATACTTCCATAACTAGAACTACATTTTTACATACTATGATAAACTAATATTTATTTCTTTATTACATATATGAGTATACATCTAATCTTTTACAAGTTTAAACACAACAATCTTATTTTAGTTTAGTTACAGAAATCTTGAAACAAACAATAAACTTTGAAACACTGAGAAAAAGATTAATAATGGCAAGGTTTTGCCTAACTGAAATGCAAACAATGTATTATTTTAAAAAAATTACTTAAAAATAATTTTAATAAATTGTTGCTTTAAATAAAGAAATTCCTGTTGATGTAGTTATGAATTTCATTTGTTAATTATTTTAAAAACTAGTCCAACAGTTGTAGTTTCTCTAATACTTAGTCCTGTGTTTATCTCTTTATTCTAAGTACTTATTTGAATGTATTTCAAAGTTGAACTTTAGTTATGTATGACTTAAATACCCACTGCATGCATATATTGATGTTAAGTTACATTTAAAAAAAATTGTTTATGTTGTGACATTTGAAGTCAAATGTACGACAAATATTTTGTACTCTTGTTATAAAAATAAAAGTTCCTATTTGTGTTTGTCATTATAAGATTCCTTAAAACCACCATAATATAATAATTAAGATTCGCTATAAATTTTGATTTGCATACCTAGAACATAAAAATGGTACTAAATTTTATTTATTATATTAGCAATAAATATTTTCTTAAGAAAAATATGTATACAATATTTTCATTAGCTATGATAGAATGAAATTATAATAAAAACAAAAAGGCAAACGCATTAAATCACAATCTTAAGACAAAAGCATCCTTTATCTTTATTTAGAAAAAGTATTATAATCTTAACTATCAGATATATCGTTTTTTGCTTCAATCTCTGACTATGTTGTTTTCATGAGATTATTTACAGTGTACTTATTCATACAATAAAGACAAATTCCTAAGACCATAAAGTACAAATCAACATATTAGGGAGCAAAGTAAACATTGGTCGTTACCATCATCAAATTTCACAAGCATTAAATGATGTTTTAACTTAGTACAGAGCTTCCTCGATAAGTTGTTGCTGTTGTTGTTACATGTGGCACTTGGCAACGCCAAGCCCGCTCGTCAAGAGACTAGGCGAATGAAGTCAGAGAGATAGAGAGCATCTTCCGTTTTTGAACAGAGCACCCTCATACGAAGGTGGAAGTACGACTTTTGGCTCATAGATGGCAGCACTAACGGAATCTTCTAATTTAGAGATTGAAACCAGTGAAGTCGATAGCCTGGCTCCAATCACCCCTAGAGGTATTAATTTGTAATGGGAACATAGAGGACATTGCGACCCGACATATTTTACGTACCTCAGTCTCCAATTAAAAACCATCCGCTTTAAAATCATCAGAAAATTTTTTATTTCAACATTCTTTTTCATGATTTAACCTTATCGTTTTCAAACTCTCATTATCTTTCTTGTGTTTTATGAAGCAAAACTATTTTTCCCCAAAGTAAATATTATACTTTTTTCTATACGTTTTGTAGGATTATGCTTACTTACAGACGCATGTTTGTGATTGCATTTTTGGGAAATTTTTGCTTCTATAAGCTCATATACAAATGCCGAATTCTCTTTCATGAATATAAAAATTTTGTTTCCCAACTCTTTTTACTTTTTTATGAATAAAAATTTAAATAAATTGGACAGCACATAATTAAATTTTAAGAATATAAATTATGATACATTTTTTTCATAAAAATAACAGCATATTTATATCTATAAACTGAATTTTGAACTTATACAGCTTCTCTTTGAAACATTAAATAGTAATTATTTCTAATTGGTTGAGATCATTAATATATAAATGCAATTAAAAATCAATAATTGATATACTGTAATCTGTGAATCTGGATCAATCTGGCAATGGGTGCCGAATAATAAAAGATGAAGTTCATGAAAATAACTCATATTTAATTTAATTATCGAGTTAATGTTCTTGACTTTCTTCAGTTGCAGACTATATTAGATACCATCGCATGTTAAAATAGCCGTTATACGTTTTTCGCAGCATCATTCCAAGCATAAATTGACAAGAGCATTGCCAACGCCTAGAATGTTAATTTCATAAGACAATCTGCAAGCGATGATCATTTTTTTCATAAGTAATTTCCAATATTTGCATTCAGAACTATTGGTTATGTTCAGATAAGACTTAGATTAGAAAGGGAAAATCTCACATGAATCGCTTAAAAAGCATTTAGTTATCACCATTTCGAAGGATTCGCTATTCTCCAATAGAAACATTAATCCACAAGTTTTTCAACCATAAAAAATGAAAAATAAATAAACACAAGCGAGATTCATGAAATTGAGTTAGCAAAAAAAAGAGAGGTTTCCAAATTTTAGTTCATAAATGGGAATTAAAATCATTGCAGTTATGTAGCCATGTTAGGAGCCAGCCACTATTTCGTGAAATCGTGGATGTTCGTAAAAATGAGCGTCTACTGTATCATGCTTTCTTTCACCATTCCCGCTTTTAAAAATGCTAGTATTTTAGAATAAATAAGTTGGGAAAAAAACTAAAACAAATTAATTTCGTATATCAGTTTTTTAGTTTATAATAATATTCAAAATGAAAATGATTAAAAATTAAATGAAATACATTACAGTATCTTGTTCTATATTTTGAATTGATTGTTTACTCTCAAGTGTCATAATTCGATAATGGATTCAGGCCTAACATACAAATTTATTGACTAATTGCCTATTTCAATGTACACATGCCATTTGTCTTCCAATAAAAAGAGAAAAATAATTTAAAAAAAAAAAAAAACCCAGCTGGGAAATACTATTACACGAATATTTCACATTAAAGCTATAAAAGTAATTATAGTATGTTATTAGCTGATAAGAAAGAAGACTCTTGTTTTAGTATTATTATGATTTTGAAAAAATACAATATTACTGAAACAAAGATCGTAGGCAACTCTGATGCAATATGATGAAAGGGTTATTAAAAGAAAAAATATAAAAATATTTTTTTCTTGTTAGATTTACATAAAATTTGTATTAGTAGACATGCGGAATTCTCTACAAAGGGATCAATGCAAAAGAAACTATTTTGTACCTTTAAATTCAGATTCAGAGCCTTTGAAATCGAAGAAAAATTTGCTTAAAATTGTTTTATAAACTATGATGCATAATTTGCCAATTATTATTAAATATTAACTTTATACTGTTATAATTTTTTTATTATGCATAATCTTATAAAAATACATATGATACTATTTATTTAATTTTTGAAATATTAAGTATAAATTAAATCATGATATCGATCTATTTTTAAATTTTCAATTTCGCAAAAACTGAATTAAAATTATATTTTTTTCTGAATAATCTGATTTTACACTAAACAGTACCTTTTTCAAAGTTAAAAAAATGAAAATTATGCAATTCTATCACTCAATGTTCTAACTTCGTGTAATAATGAAACAAGCGACGAACACAACGCAGTGTTTCATGAAAACGTTTGAAGCTTGTTGTGCGTAAGGAAGAACCATGACCTAAATTCGAAAAACAAAATGCTGTTATAAGCTACGAAATCATTTTTTTTTATTTCGTCAAGGTTTATTCCCCACAGTGTAACTGCGATCTAATCAAAATTCCTAATTACTGCGTTGTAATATTAGATTTCTAAAGATAAGTTTTTATTAAAGTGAGAACCTCGAACACCAACTGTGATTCTGAATCTGTTCACAGTCCTTGGGCTCAAAAAGTGAACAGAGTGTCAAACCACATGAAATATTTGTGATGTTTTCTTAAAAATTAATATTCTGTTCTAAAAACATTTTGTAGCTTTATTTATAAAAATACATTTCTAGAAGTTAGTTTAGTCTTAGAAAATCTAAATAATCTGATTTCTCAACAAAATAAACTTTGGTGAAAGTTCTTCAAATCTAAACTGGGAGTACTTTGAAGTTAGATATATTTTTCGTGTTCACATTGAAATATTACTTAATGAAATTTCATCAATTTTGTAAATAATTATCAATTTTCAATCGATGGGTGCTTTAAACTGTTTATATATATTTATGCTTCAAAATGTACCAGCATTTTTATATTATGATTCATTATCAGATTTTCGTGGACTTCTTTGCGGATGATGAAGGTAGGTAGGTAGGTTATGGAGGACATTTTTGGAGCTCTATGCTAGAATGCTTGTAGCTCACATAAAAGAAAGTAACTGGAGATAAGATTTATAATCAATTGGTTATTTAAGCTGTTTAAGAAAAGTGGAATGAATACCTTAAATCAATTTGTGGAGACTAAGAGGCATGTCTTGAAGTAAAGCAGATAAGTCCAGTTCATAAAATCTGTAATAGAGGACAGTTGAAGGAAAAAAAAAAAAAAAGTAGAAGTTACAAATTTCCTTTTTTTTATGTCATTAAGATTAAAATCTTTCAGTAAGTCGCAGAAATTCGTAGCATAATAGAATTTTATTTTCCAGATCTGAAGATAATTCAAATATCCAAAAAAACGATAATGCTCCCTTTCCTAATCTTTTCCGAAGTTGGTTTCTCAGATCTTCATGTAAAGAGCCGGATGTTGAACAGGCAGTCGAATTGTTAGCGCTCTGCACTTCAGTTCAACAGTTCGTAAGAGCCATTCCTACATCGAATGGAATTTCACAGTGGTTCGGAATCTACTTTGAACAATAAATTTAGGTCTAATTAAACATTGTGTGCAGAAAAACCACTGAGCGACTATAAAACGTGGTAGGTCCAGAGATGTTTGAACCATTTATCTCTTAATATCCTTTCCGTTGATGTGGAGAGGAGGATTCCAATTCAGGTGTGACTCCGTCATTTGACCGTGGTTCAAAGTTATGAGGCCTTGGTAATGAGCGAGTGTTCCAAATCAGTCAATCTCATGGTGCAGTCCGGGGCTCACCTGCATCATTATCTCTCAATATCCATGCCAAATATTCAACTTCAAATAATCTTCTGTTGGTTGTTTTTCAGCAGCCAGAGGGTATAATCTTTCAAGCATTATTTTACAAATTCTATTTACAGAGCAATCGTTGACGAATGTTCGGCAACTACTAACCTCTTGACGTTAGTTAACTTTTAATTTTAGCGTTGGAAGACTGAGACCACTCTAATATCTCATTATTATCCCATCGTTTCTTTCCAAAGCGTCTACTTTTGAAAATTAGTGAATAAAAATTTCCTCTGTTTTTACATTTTTCTTCAACGGCAGTTTTATTTTTGGCTCTCCTGAATTTTTGGGTTTTTTCTACGATTTCGTTTCTAAGTTTGTTTTGCTTACCTTCCAACTTTTGGAGTTGTTTTGTATACATTATTTCCCTGTATGTGTGTTTGGTCTGAATTTAATTCTCTAACTTTCATTACAATTTAATCTCAGATTTAAACTCATTCATTAATGTATTGCCCTCAAAATTTTCATTTCCTATGTCATAACGACCTTTTGTTGTGCAGTTAGCATTCATATATAAACCCCATTTCTGCCAACTTTAAGTTCTATAAGGGGTTTGGGGGTTCGAGTATATGGAAAAAACATTCCTTGTAAATAAAAAAAGAAAAAATTTTGCAACTAATTCATAAAAGCTTCTAATAGTCTTTACAAACATTGTAAGAACTGAATAAAGATAGCGAAGAAGTCAATAGTTATCAGCATTCCAGTTGTAATTCTTATAGTAACTTTTGTGTTGCACATATGATCTATGCTAAATTTGGAGAAAAAGATATCTATAGAAAATATTTATCAGGTTTTATTTTTAGCTCCAACGGTGCTTACTATCATGCTTATTTTAAATTGTGATCAATGTAACGCTTTTAACACTCAGCGGCGTATCGCGGATTTTTGCCACCTGGTGCGAGCCCTAAATTCGCTGCCCTTTCCTATGCAATTAGATAGAAAAAATAATCTGCATTACTCAAGCACTATTTCAACTAGATTCAAAGAAAAAAAATTTCATGAATTAAAATTTGCTTTTTTTTTAATACAATAATATTTAACAGTTTCAATTTTGATAATCTTCCTTCAAAACAGGCATTACTTATTATTGCAAATATATTAAGTTATCCTCTTCAAATTTAGAATCAGAAGTATGATACAAGTCGAATAGATCGGGGTCAATAAGTGATTTTTCATGAGTATTACTGAAAGCTCGTTGAATGCACACTCCATATTTAAGCACTTGTCAGAATTCGGAGAAAGTTGATCAATGTTACATTCTTCACCATTGACACTTAATATTGTTGCAGGGCTCAGAATGATATATACACTGCTTATCATAAATTAAGGAAAAACCATAAAAATCACGATAACGCTAAAAAATTTACGCCTGGAATTTAATGAAACTTATACACATTATACAACACATAGGAAGGTACAAAATAACATAAAAAGAAATCACCATACAATTCTAGTGCTATAAAAAGTAGTATATGTATTTAATAAACAAATGGGAGAAGTAAATTTGATATAGGATAAGTACCTTTAATATGGGGTATGAACCCTCTTCCCGAGAAGCAATACAGCACATGAGCGATGTGTGATGCTCTCAATTGTACGACCTACTAATTGTGTAGGAAGTGCAAGCCATTGCTCTTTCAAAGCAGTTAAAAGCATATCCAAAAAGAGAAATTGAGAGCAGCTACACGTCGTCCTAGAGCGTCCCAAACATGCTCGATAGGATTAAGGTCTGTTGATCGAACTGGCCACAACATGCACCCAAATGTTTCCTGCTCAAGATAAGTATTCACGATGTGTGGTTTCGCATTATCAATCTGTAGCAAGAAAACATCATTTATTGCTTCGGCATAAAAGCATGCAAGATGTCACCTTTAAGTGTAAGTATTAATATTTCCACGGGAAAAGACCAAAGAGATAACATCCCAACACACACGCTGCCTGATCCATATGAATATCTTGCCTGGGATGTTTGATGGAGGAAAACGAGTTCGACGTTCTCTTCCAAATGAAAATGTGCCTATTATTGCTTTCAAGACCTAGACTTCTGTAAAGGGAACAGCCCTTCATTCATCACGCGTCCAGTGTACATGTTGACATACTCATTGCAAACGTTCTCGCTTATAGCGTGAGAAGATCATCGCATAAACACCAAGTTCGTGAAGCCTTCGGCGCATGGTTGATCTGCATACCAACCTTCCAGAGCTTGCAGCGAGGGAGTACGTGAGTGCAGTTGGAGTTGCTGTTCTATTCCTTCGTGAGTATAATGACAAATGTCGGTTATCAGCACTCGTGGTATCGCGCGGCCGTCCTTAGCTAAACCTCCTGGATGCTGAATCGATGATTAGAAATTGTCTAGTCTCTCAAACGCTAGCCATCAAAATTGTTCGGTCAAATGATGCCTGGAGGTCATTGTTGCAATTTCGCTACACCAGATTTCTAATCTTAGACACGCAGCAGCACTAATTTGCTTAATGTCATATTGTTCAGCTCCGTTTATTCTTACCAACATACTAATTGAGATAGGCTTATTTTTGGGAGAGTTATCTCTATTTTTGCAATTCTTCCTTAATTTTTAGTAACCAATTATTTTTCAGGTGATTTTTCGAGATGTTGAAACGTTTCTTAAACTTCAGCAGCTATTCCATCCAATGATGAAAATAATTTTCGCACCACATGATAAATCAGCAAACATATGTTTCTTCTTATTTATCTTGCAAAGTTCAATAAAATTCTAAGTTCTTCACAAACTTTTACCATAATTAAAGGTTTCATCTACAAACTCCACTTGTCACTCTATGAATATCATTTGTATGGTATTTAACTTCTGAACACATGGTGATCACAAAATCAAAGAAGTCAAGATTTTCCATTGAGAAACTGATTTGGGCATTTTCACGTTTCCAGAGATTCAAGAAATGCAGAATTAAAAATGATTGAATAGTGACAAATAAAGTTCGCGCATCCGTCTATGTGTTTAAGACTTTTGTTATTTTCTTTTATCATTGACAAAATTTCTTTTTCCAATGCTACGAGAAAATAATTCTATAAACACCTGTACCATAATGATTTCATGTGTTTACAGAATTGTCTTTTAGTACCAATGTGTCTTAAACCTTTTTTAAATTCTTGTGTGTAAATCAGAACCTTCCATTGATATGTGGACATACAGAAATTTTACTGAACATTCCCCAACACACTAAACAGTTTCTGAAGCATATAAATTAAATTTTTTTTTGAAAACAAGAAAAAATAAAACAATATGAATTACGTTAATCAATTTTTCTTTATAGTAGAGAAATTAAAAATATAGTCAGTATATGGAACAATAAGTATGTATGAATTCTCAAGTTTTCATGTGCCAGTTCAAACCATCGATTAGAACGAACAACTATCACAGTCCCTTCTAGCTTATTTTGGGGAAGAGACCAAAATATACTTACAAATAAATAAATACTTTCCTAAGTTTATAAAAATATTTTTATTTTATTTACAAGTAAAATAAAATATATATGTCATATTTTCCCAAATAAAATATAACTCTAATCAGCACAGCCAATACATTCAAAGTAAAAATATTTCTTCAGTTATAAAAATAAAAATTAAATACAAATACATGATGAAAATAACCAGAAATATGGCACAATAAAGAAATGAATATTTTCTGAATAGAATGTTGCTTTTTTAAAACAATAGAGTTTAAATTAAGGTCAGAGTATTCTCATTTGTTGCCTTTCCAAAGTTCATAAAGAGTCTGCAAATAAACCAAAATAAATAAATATTCAGTTGGGTATTGATATCAGAAGTTAAAAAGTATAGAAGTGCATTAAATGAAATCAATACCTCAATAATTTGCATATCTGAACGAGTATAACCTTTTGATAAAACATATGAAGATGCCTCGGTAGCTTCCACAGATGATGATGTCACCATATGCCACCAGTTCAATGCATATTCTATTTCAGATAAAAAGCTGTAAAAATGAATAAATTCTCAAGTAAATAAATATAAAATACAATATTTTGAGATAAATACAAATCATTGTTAAAAAGTAAGAAGCTAAAAAAAGGAGAAAAAGTAAAAGCATTATTTTTAATTTAATAAAACAATATTTTTGTATTTTTTTTATATAAGTGAGATATATTTTATATAAGAGCAGACAAAATTTGTTTACTCTCATCAAAATTTTAGCTGAAATTTATAATAGCAAAGTTTGATCATGTTAAATTGCATACACAAATAATAATTTTTAAATGATTAAAAGAGTTCTCATACATGTATCCCCATTAATATAAAGGTGAATTTCTCAGAGATTCTCCAGCCAACTATTGAATATTTTTAGCAAATATAAAATATACTAACTATGATCATTAATATAATCATGGTGAAGAAAATGATTAATAATAATAGGCAATACACTATAAATGCTAAACAATAATAACTATAAGATGTTTGCTACTAAGAAAATTAAAGTTAAATTTATTAAATAAACTGTAAGACAAATACTTCAAATTAAAAAAAATTTAATTAATTAACAAATAAGTATAACTTAATTGGCAGCGTGTTTTTATAAGAACTTCCTGCAATTTCTTCATTGTTTAATATATATACATATTTCTTATTTCTGTTCTACATTTTCATATTTTACTTTCAATTTAATTTCATCCCACACATGCAATTATAAGATGTTTGCTTCATGCAATTTCTTCAGAAATATGATTTATCTCAAACAATTTCACTAATAAGAATAGTTATTCCCAAAGAATTCATAAATAATTGCTCCACTGCCATGCAAAATTACGAGCCATGGTATCACAAATTGGAAAAGATAATAACACTATTAATTGCCAATTAATTGCTAATATAATTTATATTCTTCAGAAAATTTTATTTGCTATTACATAATTCTTTAAATGAACGAACTTTTTATTTAAACCACAATATATTTTACTTATTTATCTACAGCTTTCTACTGCAGAGTAAATGATTGGAAAAAAAGAAAGACTTCCTTAAAACTAAATTGCAAAGCATTTGATAACTCAGTAAATATTTTCAGTGTCTTTTAAGAATTATGCAATTTTTTCAAAAAACAAGTTATTTTCATGCATGCATGTGTCATTAATAAAACTTAAAACTATGTGACATTTCCATCATTTTAATAAAAATGCAGTTAAGAAAACACACAAAAAAAAAAAAAAAAAAAAAAAATTAAATTTAGGAAAAATTATTTATCAAATTTGACTACGATTTCAAAGTAAACTTTTATAAATGCAACTGTTTGCAATTTATCAGTATAACATACAATTCTTCTTTCATTATTTAGAAACACAACAAAAAGATAACTTCAAAAAAGTTGAAACAAACACAAAAATACTTAATAAAATTTTTTATACTAATTACCTAATTAAAAGAGCAAATACAGGACCATCTAGAGGTAATATTCTCAACCTTTGGTCCAGATCAGCTAAAAGACAACCCTGAAACAAAACAACTAAATATATTTACTGTAAACATAATTAAAGGTTTTTACTTTGAAAAAACAGGATAAGGTTAATCTTCACATAATTATGAAACTAATACAGAGTTATGCTTCTCTCACAACTTATGAAATTATTGAGTAAATTTCAATAATATTTCCTATATAATATAGGATTTTATATTATAAATAATAATGACAGAAACAGTTTTTGCCTATACAGCAATTTAAAATACAAAATAAACTTGCTACAGAAATAATAAACAGCAACATAAAGGAAATTTTAATTAGATGAATATTATAAAATTCAAAAAATAAAGGAGTTAACATAGATTAAAACAATTATGTATAACATGAATAGTTAATTTTAATACATGAGCAAATCTATATGGATGCAATCAATTTATAATTGATGAACAATATTTTAGTGCTAAGTTTACATCACTTCTTGGATTTTCTTAAGTTACCTCAGATTTATATATTTTATTCAATCCATTACTATCTTGAGATATTTTGGGCACAAAAAAGATATCAATTTGTTTTATCACATTTTTATTTGGTAAAGACTTAAAATA
>JAPDSC010019840.1:0-20689 GCA_026290005.1 Latrodectus geometricus | reverse complement strand
ATGAACTTTCTTCCGTCTGAGTACTGCATGACCGAGAGACTTTTTTAACTGCAGCTGCATAGCTTACACCAGCTACTGGAGTCCGCGAAGTTACTAAGCGTCGAGCCTCTAGATATGATATTTTATTTTTGATTTTCAGGGTCGTGATTTCTTTTTCCAGTTGCCAAACTGGGCATGATCGAGAGTAAGAAGCGTGAGCCCCTTTGCAATTTACACACACTTCTTTGGCTTCGCAGGTAAGGCTGTCATGGCCAACACCAGAACAACGGGCGCAAGTAAGTGTGCCTCGGCAAGCCATTTTAGAATGCCCAAAACGTTGACACTGGAAACATCTTAGAGGACTGGGGATGAAAGGCCGAACAGAACACCTCATATATGCCACTTTAATATGTTGTGGCAGGTCTGGTGTTGCGAAAGTCAAAATGAGATGCTTTGTATTCAAGACAATGCCATCTCGCATAATTGTGATTCGCTTAACAGCACAGACATTTTGGCCTTGGAGGTTTTCTAATATTTCATCTGTTGGCGTATGATATAGGTCCTCTGCAGATATCACACCTCGTGAGAAATTTAGATTTCCGTGAGGTTCGACGCTTACAGCGATGTCAGCTATTGTCTTTAAGCTTTGCATCATGATAGACTGCTTTTCTGATGCAGTTTCTATCAATAGTACTCCAGATCTAAGCTTTTTTATTGAAGTTACTTCACCAACATTGGAAGTAATAGCCTTTTCAATGAGGAAAGGTGAGACTGACTCAAAAGATCCACCAATTTTTTTGACAATAAAATATTTGGCATTACAATTAATCATTTGTTGCTCCCGAGGGAGTGAGGAGAAAGTTTTTTTATCCATAGAGGATCAAATAAAATTCGGGGACCAGACAGCACCACCCACCACGGAGTCCTACAAGGGGATGCAAGTCAATTGCACCAGTGCTAGTCAATCCCTATACGATCACAGCACATCCCTGAAGTGGTCTCCACCCTTAACGAGTCACCCAGTAGATGTACCGATCACTTGATCCATAAAGCCGATTGATGTGCTGAGGACCACAACACACCTCCCGTTTACCTGAAGCAGAGGCCAAAGTAATGTGTTGGTCTCTGGGGGCCTCAATTACCAGGATTCTCCTTTCCAGGGACACGGGTCTCCACGCACGGCAAACACGTGGGTGATTTAGTCCCCAAGAGTAGCTAATAGCAACAGAGCGGCGACAGCTGCTCAAGGGGAGCCCTCAACCTCGTATGAGGCAACCACAATGAGGGAGAAAAGGAAGAAAAAGCAGAAGAGTAGAGGAGAGAGGAAAAGAAAGAAGAGGAAAGATCACTGGGGTACCTCGGGATTGTGACACCCGTGTTTACTTAAAGAAAGTAAACCCCCTGAGGGGAAGTTTTCCTCTGCAAGCGCTCTTCGAGTGTCCGTAACGCTGGCACTGAAAACATCTCAGTGGGTTTGGAATGTATGGCCTGACGGGTAGATTCATATAAGCTGCTTTCACAGATTGTGGAAGGTCTGGGGTCGCAAAAGTCAGAATGAGATGTTTGGTATCAATGATGTTACCATCCCTTCTGACTGTGATGCGTTTAACCCCACAAACCTTTTAGTCCTGCAGATTTTCCAGAATCTCCGCCGTCGGCGTATTCAACAAATCCCTAGCTGAGATGACGCCACGTGAGAAATTAAGATTACTATGAGGCAACACTGTCACTTCCAAATTAGCCAAATATTGCATCTTAGCAATTATGGCTGCTTGGGTATTTGAAGCAACCTCCACCAACAAATCACCAGAGCGCATTTTTTTGATATTTTTAACCTCTCCTACTAATCCCGATATTCCTTTTGATATAAGGAAAGGAGAAACATTCGCAAAAGTGTTCTCCTTTCTCTTAATAATATAGAATTTTGCAGTGGTTTGGTTCAAAATTTGCTCCCGTGGGAGAAAAGAAAAGTTTATATTTTCCATGTAAAATATTAAAATTTCAGGACCTGACCG
Organism: Latrodectus geometricus; assembly: GCA_026290005.1. Taxonomy (NCBI): domain Eukaryota; kingdom Metazoa; phylum Arthropoda; class Arachnida; order Araneae; family Theridiidae; genus Latrodectus; species Latrodectus geometricus. The sequence continues at coordinate 18,695 of JAPDSC010019840.1, read as the reverse complement.
CACCACCCACCACCGAGTCCAACAAGGGGATGCAGACCAGCTGCGCCAGTGCTAGCCAGATCCTATACGCTCACAGTACATCCCTGAGATGGCCTTCACCCTTAACGAGTCATCCAGCAGATGTACCGATCGCTTGATCCATAAAGCCGATTGATGTGCTGAGGACCACAACACACCTCCCGTTTACCTGAAGCAGAGGCCAAAGTAATGTGTTGGTCTCTGGGGGCCTCAATTACCAGGACCCTCCTTTCCAGGGACACGGGTCTCCACGCACGGCAAACACGTGGGTGATTTAGTCCCCAAGAGTAGCAAATAGCAACAGAGCGGCGACAGCTGCTCAAGGGGAGCCCTCAACCTCATGAGAGGCAACCACAATGAGGGAGAAAAGGAAAAGAAAGCAGAAGGGTAGAAATGAGAGAAGAAAAGAAAGAAGAGGAAAGATCACTGGGATACCTCGGGATTGTGACACCCGTGTTTACTTAAAGAAAGTAAACCCCCTGAGGGGAAGAAGTGAGGGAGAACAAATGGCCAGATCTAGCGAAAAAAATGTTCTTGTGGGTAGGTGGAAATAAGTTTTCTCGTCGGTATTCATCAGACAGAGGATATTATCAGAAATAAATTGCTGTATCTGACGACCGCGAGAATTAGTATCACTACTTCACCACAAAGTTTTATGGCCGTTGAAGTCACCGAGTAACAAATATGGACAAGGCAGCTGATCAACTATATCATCGAGTTCCTCTTGGCGGATGACATCATGTGGTGGTAAATACAAACTACAGACTGTAATTAAATGTGTCGTGTGAATTCTCACAGCTACAGCCTGTAGCGTAGTGTTTAATGGATTGACAGTGCTGGGGAAGTTATTAGATGTTAATAGACAAACACCACCAGACACTGCATCATCGTCACCACAGTCTTTTCGTAAGCATTTGAACTCACGCAAAGTAATGTTAAATGTAGACTTCAGGAGTGTTTCCTGAAGTGCAATACATGCGGGGTTATAAGCTGACGTTAGAGACTTGATGTCATCAATATGGGATCGCAAATCATGGCAGGTCCATCAAACAAAGGAAGTTATTATTTAATTTGAAAAGCTCCTCTCCTGGAGCTGGAAGGCGTGTCTGGTTTGGTTTGGTTAGGTTTTGTGGCGCAAGGTCCAAAAAAGACAAGCTGCGCCAAAAATTAAGATTTAAAGAGAATTTATTTTGTTTAGACAAAACCCAAACTCAATATTAAAAAATTAAAAGACAAAAATAATTGTATATATTAATTTTAAAATCGAAATACGTAGAAGTATATGAAAGTAAAATAAAATTCATAAAATTTAAATAAAATTAAGGAAACCAATTTCCCTTAAAAAGGAAAAAAGGTTCCGGTGGGGAGACTCCCCCACTAAATCATACATGGTTAAAATGTCAGTTGTAAAATATTTAAAACGGTAAACGTCAAAATCAGGACATGATATTAAAATATGAGATACAGTATATGGTACATCACACGTTTCACACCATGGATTAAGTTCACTTAAAAACAAATGTCTATGTGTGAAACGTGTGTGTCCGATACGAAGGCGAGTCAAACGAACATCGGCACTTCGTAACGGTAAAACTAATGAAGGGATGACGTATGGAAATATGGCACGTAGTTTGTTGGAGACCTGCATATTCCAGTACTCCTGCCATAGAGAAAAAACAAAGTTTTTAACAACCTTTCTCACATCAGTAAGAGGGACAGATGGATGATGTACAGCCGATGCAGATTTAGCAGCTGCATCAGCCTTATCATTGCCCTCCAGACCTACGTGACTTGGGATCCAACAGAATTTAATATCATATCCCTTGCCAGCAAGGGAATCTACAGTTTGGAAAATTTTTTACACAACAGGATGATTATATGTATTCGAATTTTTCAACGCTTCGATAACACTCAAGCTGTCAGTGTATACGCAAATTTTAAAGTAATTTTCTGTATTCACGAGCTGAAGCGCCTGGTATATTGCCATTGCTTCAGCAGTAAAGATGGAGCAGGACATATGGAGGTTGCAGCCGTAACTCCTATTATTGAAGAAAATGCCACAACCAACATGTCCTGCAGTTTTTGATCCATCCGTGAATACAGGCGTATAAGAAGAATACTGACAGCGATGTGAATAAAAAAGCTGTTGAAAAATCGTAGGAGTTGTGTCCGATTTCCGAAACTGAACAAAGTTATTATTTATAGATATCTGTGGATCAAACCAAGGTGGATGTAAAAGCAAGTCCGTTTTAATGAAACGGACACCACATAGGTCTGTCAAGGAAAGATCACTTTTAATACGAGTGAGAAAAGGTTGGATGCTATGAGAGCGAGCATCATACAATCTCTTTAATGCAGGAGTAAAAGCCAAGGAACGTAAAGGGTGTTGTCGGTCAGACATGACCTTTGCGTAGTAATTGAGTGACAGCTGCATTCGTCTCAGGTCTAAAGGCAGTTGTTGACAAATGGCATAAAGACTCTGGACGGGTGATGTGCGGAATGCGTCTGAACAGACTCTCAAAGCAGAGTGATGCACAGTGTCCAATCTGCGTAAAACTGAAGATCTAGCAGATCCATACACAACACTACCGTAGTCAATACGAGATAAAATGAGTGCTTGATAGACTCGAAGGAGTGACAAGCGATCAGCACCCCAAGATGTATTTGAAAGCACCTTGAGGATATTAAGCGATCGCTCGCACTTCTTCCGCAAATATAAAACATGCGGAAGAAAAGTCAACTTTCGGTCAAACAAAACACCAAGAAATTTGATCTCGTTGACCACGGGTATTGTAGTGTCGTTTAAATGGATAATCGGATCATTGTGAAGGCTAGTCTTCTTGCAAAAATGGACACAGCAACTCTTGCTTGGAGATAATGTGAAGCCATTCTCTGCACACCATTTTATTAACAGATGTTTGTAGTTGTCTCTCAATTAAACGCATATTCGATCCTTGGCAAGATATATTCAGGTCGTCCACATACATAGTGCCATGTACTGAAGGTGAGAGAAGATGAAGGATATGACTGATGTAGATGTTAAAAATTGTTACGCTTAAAATAGAGCCTTGGGGAACACCCTCGGCTTGATTAAAAGTATTGGACAAAAGGTGACCAATACGTACTTTAAAAACACGGAAGCGTAAGAAATTCTGTAGGAATATCGGAAGATTACCCCGAAAGCCAAAATCATATAAACAACGGAGAACACCGTATCGCCATGTACGGTCGTATGCCTTTTCGATGTCGAAGAAGATGGAAACCAGATGATTTCTCCGCACAAAAGCGTTGCGGATTTGGGTTTCCAAGAATGCTATGTTATCAAGAGTGGATCTTCCTTTACGGAAACCACTCTGATTGACATGTATACATTTGTTTTCTTCTAAGACATGCACGAGACGGGCGTTGACGATACGTTCGAGAGTCTTACAAAGGCAACTCGTCAGAGCTATTGGTCGATAATTTGATGGTTCTGAAGGTTCCTTACCAGGTTTAAGGACCGGAATCACTATTGCTTTGCTCCAAATTGATGGAAATACATTTTCAGTCCAGATCCTATTGAACAAATATAATAAATTCAACAGGGAATCTGGACTTAAATGTCGAAGCATTTGATAGCTGATTCCGTCAGGTCCTGGGCTGGTATTATTGGCCTGCTGTAATGCTCGCTTCAATTCCAACATCCGAAATTCGCAGTTGTATGGCAAAGCTTGTCTATGGTTGAAACGGCTTGGTATTTGCTCAGCTCGACTCTTAGCCCTTAAAAACGAAGGACTATAAGAGTCGGCGCTTGAGACGTTAGCAAATGTTTCACCAAAGACGTTAGCAATGTCTACAGGAGAAGAGTATATAGCAGCTCTGGTTTTTAAAATTGGAATTGCAAATTCTCTATAAATACCATTGGCTGCTTTTACTTTTCTCCATAACTGGATGTGGAAGATGTAATTGAAGAGACATAGCGAGACCAGGATTCCTTCTGACTTCGTCGACGAGCTCTGCGAGCTAAAGCTTTTGCTCTCTTAAAGGCAATGAGATTCTCCGTCGTGGGGTATCTCCGGAAAAGCCCCCATAACTTCCTTTGTTTTTTATATGTTTGTTGGCATTCATTGTTCCACCATGGTTTGCAACGCCTTTTTGGTGTAGAAGAACTTTTAGGCAATGCTGTATCAGCTGCACTTATCAGTGTTTCAGTGACTTTTTGTACGGCATTATCAATATTCTCGATCTTTACCGTTTTATTGTCAACGACTGCCAATTGTGTAAATAACGTCCAATCTGCCCAACTGTACACGTAAGTAGGTAGGCGATGTCGCATACTACTACCTCCAGTCTGGGAGATGACGAGTGGGAAATGATCGCTATTATGCAGATCATTCCCAACTGTTAAATTTAACAACGGCAGAAGTGACGGTGAACAAATGGCGAGATCGAGAGAATGAAATGTCCTTGTGGGTGTGTGGAAGTATGTTTTCTCGTCGGTATTCATCAGACAGAGGCTGTTATCAGAAATAAATTGCTCTATCTGACGACCGCGAGAATTGGTATCGTCACTTCCCCACAAAGTATTGTGTCCGTTAAAGTCACCGAATAACAAATATGGTGAAGGCAGCTGATCAACTAATGTATCAAGTTCTTCTTGGCGGATGACATCATGTGGTGGTAAATACAAGCTACAGACTGTAATCAAACATGTTGTATGAATTCTCACAGCTACAGCCTGTAGGGTTGTATTGATTGGATGAACAGTGCTGGGGAAGTCATTAGATGTTAATATGCAAACACCTCCAGACACTGTACCATCGTCACCACATTCTTTTCTAAAGCATTGAAATCCACGCATAGTGATGTTATTTGTAGACTTCAGGAAGGTCTCCTGAAGTGCTATGCATGCGGGTTATAAGCTGATATTAAAGACTTGATGTCATTAAAGACCATGGCAGTTCCAACAAATAAAGGAAGTTATTATTTAAATTGAAAAGCTCCTCCCCCGGAGCTGGAAGGCGAGTCTTCTATCATTTCCTCGAGCGATAAATTATCGTCCGAGGGATGAAGAGAGACAGCATCAGCTTCCAGGGTCATGGCTCTACGGGTGGATAAGGAGGACTTTCGAGGGCCCTCCCTTGCAGATTTTAGTTTTGAGGCCTTAACGCCTCGAGATTTAGCCAAAGAAGCTTTTCTAATTAATGTAGATGTTGATTTTGGCCTTTCTGTTGGTAATTGGGGTAATCTCATTACAGGAAGTGGTAGGATATCTGTTTGTGTGCTAGTACTTTTGGTGACTTTTTTTGCAGCTGCTGCATAACTCACTCCAGACTGTGGCGTTCGAGAGGCAACAATTTTCCTAGCCTCAGGAAAAGAACAATTATTTTTAACTTTTATTGTGGTGATTTCTTTTTCGAGAGCCCATTGAGGACAACTTCGAGAATAGGAGGGATGTTCACCGTGACAGTTTACACAAACCTCCTTTGCTGTGCAGGTCGAATTATCGTGGCCAACTACCGCGCAGCGAGCGCAGGTAAGTTTGCCTCTGCAAGCATTTCTCGAGTGTCCAAAACGCTGGCATTGGAAACATCTCAAGGGATTTGGAATATATTGTCTGACGGGTAGATTCAAGTATGCAACTTTAATTTTGTCAGGAAGGTCTGGGGTGGCAAATGTCAGAATGAGATGTTTGGTGTCAATAAAGACACCATCTCTTCTTACTCTAATACGTTCGACTCCACAGACCTTTTGACTTTTAAGATTATCAAGAATCTCCTCCGTCGACGTATTTAACAAATCCCTTGCAGAAATGACACAACGTGAAAAGTTCAAATTTCCATGAGGCAGGACTGTTACCTCTATATTTGCCATCAGTTCCATGTTACAAATCTTGGATGCTTGAGTTGAGTTTGCAACCTCAATTAATATGTCACCAGATCGAAGTTTCCGGATACTCTTAACCACACCTGCAAAACCTGATATTCCTTTTTCAATAAGAAAAGGGGACACTTTTTCAAATGAACCCACTTTTCTTTTGACTATAAAATATTTGCAATTTGATTTATCAATAATATGCTCCCGTGGGAGAAAAGACATTTTTCGATTTTCCATAGTATTTTATTAAAATTTCGGGACCTGACCGCACCACCCACCACCGAGTCCAACAAGGGGATGCAGACCAGCTGCACCAGTGCTAGCCAGATCCTATACGCTCACAGTACATCCCTGTGATGGCCTCCACCCTTAACGAGTCATCCAGCAGATGTACCGATCACTTGATCCATAAAGCCGATTGATGTGCTGAGGACCACAGCACACCTCACGTTTAACTGAAGCAGAGGCCAAAGTAATGTGTTGGTCTCTGGGGGCCTCAATTACCAGGATCCTCTTTTCCAGGGACACGGGTATCCACGCACGGCAAACACGTGGGTGATTTAGTCCCCAAGAGAAGCTAATAGCAGCAGAGCGACCACAGCTGCTCAAGGGGAGCCCTCAACCTCGTAAGAGGCAACCACAATGAGGGAGAAAGGAAGAGAAAGCAGAAGGAGAGAGAAGAGAAGAAAAGAAAGAAGAGGAAAGATCACTGGGGTACCTCGGGATTGTGACACCCGTGTTTACTTTAAGAAAGTAAACCCCCTGAGGGGTTGACGACCTGCAGATATCATGTCAGGGGTCCAATATGCGATTAATTGAGAGACAATTACAAACTGCTGTAAATAAATTAGCTGCATGGTGTGCTGAAAACGGCCTTTCTGTATCTCCTGGCAAGAGTAGTTGTGTCCATTTCTGCAGAAAGACCAGCTTGCATAATGATCCAGTGATTCACATCAATAATACACCAATACCTGTAGTCAATGAGGTAAAATTCCTCGGAGTGATTTTCGACAGAAAATTGACCTTTCTTCCGCATATTTTACATTTGCGGAAGAAGTGTGAGCGATCGCTTAATATCCTCAAGGTGTTATCAAATACATCTTGGGGTGCAGATCGCTCATCACTCCTTCGGGTTTATCAATCCCTAATTTTATCCCGAATTGACTACGGATGTGTTGTGTATGGATCTGCAAGGTCTTCCGTCTTACGCAGATTGGACACTATTCATCACTCTGCCTTGAGAATATGTTCAGGTGCATTTCGCACATCACCCGTCCATAGTCTATATAAGATATGCCATCAAGTACCACTAGACCTGCGACGAATGCAGCTGTCTCTCAATTACTACGCTAAAGTTATGTCGACCCCTGATCATCCATTACGGTCCATGGTTCCTAATGCTTCTATTAAAAGACTATACGATGCTCGTCCAATGAGCAACCCACCTTTTCTCACACGAATGAAGTCACATTTGTCTTTGACTGATCTACGTGATTTGCGGATTGTATCTCCAAGTTACTTTTCTCATCCACCTTGGTATAAACCGACACTTGCTTTTATTTATTCCTTTACTCAATATGCAAAATCTGACACAAGTCCTATTGTCTTTCAACAGCTATTTTATTATCATCGCTGTCAGCATCAGTCATACACACCTGTATTCACAGATGGTTCAAAATCAGCAGGACATGTGGGCTGTGGAATTATCATGAACCGCTACGAAGTGCAGACGTAAGATTGACTCGCCTTCGTATTGGACACACACGTTTCACACATAGACATCTATTCCTAAGTGAATTAAACCCATGGTGTGAAACGTGTGATGAACCATACACTATTTATCATATTTTAATTTCATGTCATTATTTTAACCAGCAGCGTTTACAGTTTTTTAAATCTGATATTTTAACCTTGTCTGATTTGTTGGGGGAACCACCCCCACAGAAATCTTTTTGCCTATTTAAAGGCAATCGGATATCTTCATTTTATTTAATCTTTATTAAATTTACTCTACTTTTACAACTTTACTTATTTAGATTTTAATATATTTATATGCAATTATTTTTGTTTTTTAAATTTTTAACGTTGAGTATGGCTTTTGCCAATACAAGTTCTCCTCAAAATTTGATTTTTTGGCGCAGCTTGTCCTTTTAGGACCTTGCGCCACAAAACCCAACCAACTAACTAATTAACTCAATTAAACGCATATTCGATCCTTGGCATGATATTTGCAGGTCGTCCACATACATAGTGCCATAAACAGAAGGTGATAAAAGATGAAGGATGTGACTGATGTAAAGGTTAAAAATTGTGACACTTAAAATAGAGCCTTGGGGTACACCCTCAACTTGAAAAAAAGTATTGGATGTAAATATTCCATTACGAACTTTAAAAGTACGGGAGCGTAAAAAGTTTTCAAGGAATATCGGGAGATTACCCATAAAGCCAAAATCATATAATGAACGGAGAATTCCATATCGCCACGTACGGTCGTATGCCTTCTGTATGTCAAAGAAAATGGAGACGAGATGGTTTCTCCGCACAAAAGCGTTGCGGATTTGGGTCTCCAAATATGTAATATTATCAAGAGTGGATCTTTTTAAAATGCTCTGTATTTACTAGCTGAAGGGCTTGGTGGATGGCGGTAGTTTCAGCTGTGAAGATGGAGCAGGACGCATGGAATTTGTAACCATAACTGGTATTGGCATAAAATATGCCACAGCCAACATGTCCTGCTGTTTTAGAACCATCCGTGAATACAGGCGTGTATGATGAGTACTGACAGCGATGTGATAGAAAAAGCTGTCGAAAATTAGTTGAGGTTGTGTCCGATTTTCTAGGTTGGTTGGATGGGTTTTGTGGCGCAAGGTCCAAAAAGGACAAGCTGCGCCAGACACTAGTTGAAAAGTAACATTTTCTTCGACCCATTAAAATCTTAAAATTATGAAATGTTAAAACAAACTGTTGTTTAAAATGATATACGTATTGACAGAAATTAAGAAAGTTGTGAATAAAATATTTTTAAAAGTTAATATAATGGATAAAAGTTAAAACGTCTGATTAAAATAATTATAAATTTAGATAAAATGAATAAAATCAATAGCTTTTAAAAACGCAAACAGATTGCGATGGGGTGGTTCCCCTAACAAGTCTTGTAAGTTTAGAATATAACTATTAAAAAATATGAAGCGGAAATGGTTAAAAGCTGGACACACAATTAAAATATGATGCACTGTGTATGGTTCATCACACGTTTCACACCAGGATTTAAATCACTCAAGAAGAGATGTTTGTGGGTGAAACGCGTGTGACCAATACGAAGGCGAGTCTGTCGGACATCTGCGCTTCGTACAGGTAAAACATGTAGTGGGATGATAAATGAAAATATGGAATGGAGTTTGTTGCTGACTTGCATTTTCCAAGATTCCTGCCAAACAAAATTTTGTAAAATGTTTTAGACCTTTTCTCACGTCTATTGATGGAACTGAAGGCAGAGTAGAAGTGGTTGGTTGGTTGGGTTTTATGGCGCAAGGCCCAAAAAGGGCAAACTGCGCCAAGAAAATAATTTTTAATGAAAGACTTTATTTACAAAACCCAGACTCAACGTTAAAACATTAAAAAACAAAAATTAATGTATATACTTTTTAAAATCCAAGTTAAGTAAAATAAAAAACAAATAAAATCAATATCATAAAATTTAAATAAAATTCAGAAACCCAATCGCTTTAAAAAGGCAAAAAGATTTCTGTGGGGTGGTTCCCCCAACAAATCAGACTAGGTTAAAATATCACATTTAAAAAATTGTAAACGTTGCTGGTTAAAATAATGACATGATATTAAAATATGATGAATTGTGTAGGGTTCATCACACGTTTCACACCATGGGTTTAATTCACTAAGAAATAGTTGTCTATGTGTGAAACGTGTGTATCCGATACGAAGGCGAGTTAATCTAACGTCTGCACTTCGTAACGGTAAAACAGGTAATGAGGTGACGGATGAGAAAATACAATGTAATTTATTGACAACCTGCATATTCCACGATTGCTACCAAAAGGAATAAATTAATGATTTCACACCCCTTCTCACATCAGAGAGCGGAACTGATGGTAAAAGCTGACCTGATGCAGCCTTTGCAGCTGCATCCGCTCTCTCATTTCCATATAGACCTACGTGACTTGGTACCCAACAAAATAAAATTTGGTAACCCTTACCAGCAAGGGATTCCAATACTCTGAAAATCTTAGACACAACAGGATGATTATATAGAATCGATATTTTTTGATAGAATCGATATTTTTATAGAATCGATATTTTATAACATTGATAAGCTTATTAACGTATAGAATCGATATTTTGATAACATCGATATAGAATCGATATTTTGGGTTAATTACAATAATTCGAACTAAATGTTTATTTTTTTCCTAAATATCTTAATGTATTGGAATATGTACTAACCCTGACTTCACTCTCCAAACCGGATTACTACTTTCCTCCTGCTGCCTTTCCCCGCCGATGGCCGAGGACGGCGGCGCTGCCGACCGACCTCCGAACGGTCTCCGATCTCATTCACCGGACTCAGCCGGCAATGATATGGATACTTCGACTATGCCTAGTGAAAGTGGAGACAACCAAATGGATATGACTGTGGATTCTATACAAAGTGCCTCGCCAGGATTACCTGTAAACATCCATGACTTAAGTAGTTTTCCTCCGCTGGATAATAGGGCCGCCGTTGTTAACCCTAGAGGAGTACACGTGCGTGCGTTGCCCGGCCCAAAAAGCCCTTCTCAGGGCCATCAAGTGTGCTTAATTTCAAATAATAGTATTGTGCCAACTAAGATAGGACCACCTGCCATCAAATCCCTTGTGCCAAAGCTAGACGAATATTTGTATATTGATCCAGCAATTCCGATCACCAAGATAGCCAGATGTGAATACCTCAGAGAGCTAATCAAAAACAGTGAACTTCTGGAGGCATTTGCTACAACGCAAAAACGAGTGATGGAAACCATTGAATCTATGACTCCTGAGTATAATACCGACTCTAGCTGGATTTTTACGAACCAACTTTACCAACATGCATTCAACTACAGCCAACAGTTAAGGGGTAAGTACTCCCAATTGGGATACTGTTACATATCTAATTGTAATTTGCATGGTGATGGAAATGTATCTAAAAATAATATTAATAATTCTGATAAAACAAATGGCCATAATGCCATCCCTGTTTCAAGACAGGCAACCTCAGACATGGGTCTTGCCACAATTGCTAAAAATAAACATTCCATTAAAAAAATAGTAGTAAAAACAGTAAGAGTAAAAAATTACATAATTTTTCTAATGTCAAAAATATTCATCCCATTGCCAAAAATAATATCAATACTAATGTAAACTCCTCCGATTCTGAGGATATTGATAACAGTATACTTAGTAAAAATGTATCAAGTGTTGTAAATAATAATAACAAAACTGCATATAATGAAAATGTTAGTAATACTTGTAATGAAAATGTATTTCCTATGTCTATTCCTATTGATTCTGATGTTAATGTACCTGCCAATGCTATCTATTATCCACAATATGCGAATATTGAAACTACAAAAACAGATACCACACCAAGCACCCATGATGTTTGCTGTCCAGGCCTGAGCATGGATTTGAGTCGATCTCACACCTTAAAAAGAAGTAACATATCTGATACAGATGAGGATGGCTTTACTAAACCAAAAAGAACGGCAATCGTAAAACAGTCCCCACAACAAATTCCTGTTAAAGTAAACAACAAATTTGACAGCTTAAATATCAACCTGGTCAACAACTCACAAGGAAACCCCATTCCTAACAACAATCAACCCCCCAATGCCAACCCTTCTAAATCCAACCCTAAAATACCCTACATCCTTGTTAAATTTGAGAACAACTTTAATGACACAATTAAGCACCTAAAAACAAATTTTGATAATAATGTTTCAGCCAAATTAAGCGGCGAATATCTCAAAGTATTCCCCTCCTCTATAGACGCACACAGAACCATTACTAAATACCTAACCGAAAACAACATAGAATGCTTAATAATTAAAACTGGTAATGAAAAACCAATCAAAGCAGTCTTGAAAGGCATACCCCCAGTAACACCCCCAGAACTTATTAAGGAAGAGCTAGAAGACCGGGGATTTGTGGTCGAAAACGTTGTAGTAATGAAAAAACAACGCAGACTTGAACCCATAGCCTGCTTCCTAGTCACACTTTCCCCCAATGAAATTGCACCAAAAATTTTTGAAATCAAAGACATTTTAAATCTAATAATAACAGTTGAAAAATATGTTAACAAAAAACCTATTCAATGTTACAACTGCCAAGGCTACGGTCATAACTCCTCGGTCTGCTTTCTTAAACCAAACTGTGTAAAGTGCGGTGCCAGACACATGTCAAGAGAATGCCCCCATGGAAAAATGGAAGTCCCCAAATGTTGTAATTGCGGGCAAAATCACACAGCATCATACGGAGGGTGCCCTAAAAATCCTATTAATAAAAATAAAAAAAATCCCTCTAACACCAATATTAAAACTAACTTAGTAAAACCTAATATATCATTTGCCAACATAACGAAAACAAACATCTCTCAGGACAAGGTAACAACCCAAACTCAACAAACTCTCTCCCCAAGTCAACTCCCCCCTCAGGACTTTAGCGGAATCCAAAACTTCCAAGAAATTATGAAACTCATTAAGCAAATAAATATTATACTACAAGCATTCCCAACCCTGCTTCAAATTGTCCCACTTCTGGAAAAAACTCCGCATCCTATAGAAAAGATGCACCTTTTATTTAAAGCATTAAGTGTAAACAACCAAGAAAATAATGAATAGCAAACTCATAAAAAATTTAAAATTAATGTATTGGAACTCCAACGGAGTCATCAACAAAATTACTGAATTGAAAAATTTTATTGCAGTACAAAATCCAGATATTGTTCTCCTCCAAGAAACTAGGCTATCCCACGAAAAAAATTTCAAAATACCAAATTACAACGTGTACAGGAACGATAGAAACAATGGAAAAGGTGGTACTGCTATACTAATTAAATCAAAAATCCCGCACTCTCCTATTCAAACCCCGAGACTGCATTTCATCGAAGCCACCGCGGTAAACATCTACCTTTCGAATACCACTAATGTCACCTTTGTCTCCATCTATGTCCCACCCCGTTCAAGCCATCTCTTCATTAGAGACCTGGAAAACCTCATTATTCTAAATCATAAAATTGTCATAGCAGGTGACTTCAATGCAAAACATCAGGCGTGGAATTGTTCCTACCGCAACACTTCAGGAACCCAACTTAATAACTTCATCCTAAACACAGACTTCATTTTACTCCCCCCCGATAAACCAACACACTATGGAACAATCAATGGCAATTTTATAGACCTCCTCATCACCAGGGGCTTTACTGCACCTTCATCCATCACCACCATTGAGGACCTTCCCTCGGATCATTATCCTGTCATTGTCTGCTACGGAGGAAAGCACGAAAAAACCGAAACTCTCCATACAAAAATCAGTATCAACTGGAATAAATTCAGAAATCAAATTAACGATAACCTTCCGATTTCCTCCTTCTCACCATCACTTAACACCAACGATACGGACCAAAAAATTAACACCCTCACAAACATTCTTACACACGCTATAGATAACAGTCAATTTACAAAACCCAATCACCCAAATAAAACTATACCTGAGCACATATCAACAATCATAACAGAAAGAAACAGATTTAGAAAATTCTACAACAGGCACAAAATCCCACAGATTAAAACTCAAATAAACCTTCTCAAAAAATTAATTAAAAAAGAAATTGCAGAGTACAATCATTTATCCTGGCAGAACTACCTGTCAAGTCTTAAGATCGATGATGGTTCTTTTTGGCGTGCCGCAAAAAAGAGAAAAAGTTCAAAACAATCCCTCCCCTCACTCACCGACGGCACTTCCGTCGCAAACACTGAAAGGGAAAAAGCCGAAAAACTCGCCGACACTTTTGAAACCCACTTTAGACCAAACCCTACAACAAATCCTAAGCATGAAAACGAAACTGTCAGCTTTGTTTCAAATTACATCAATCATAATAATGTAGACAATGACACGCCCTTTAAGCCAATTCTTGCTTCAGAAGTCGAAAATGTGCTGCGCAACTTAAATCCCAAAAAAACCCCAGGTCACGACCGCATCACTAATAAAATGCTAAGGCAACTCCCAGCTATTGCCGTAATTCTCCTTACTGACATCATTAATGAGATTTTTCATTTTAAATATTTTCCGCTTATATGGAAAAAAGCACTTATTATGCCTATCCGTAAACCCGGTAAAAATCCAGCAGCCCCCACTAGTTATCGCCCCATTTCACTCCTCCCCACAATGGCAAAAGTCACAGAGCACTTTATCTTAAAACAACTTAAAAACTACGAACAAGCTAACTCCATAATCATCCCACAGCAGTTTGGGTTTAGAAAAAATCTTTCCACATGTCACCAATTACTAAGAGCTGTAGAATACATTTCTACGAACCTTTACATCAAGCAATCAACTGGAAGCCTTTTCATTGACATCGAAAAAGCATTCGATCGTGTTTGGCACACGGGCTTAATTTACAAATTATTAATAAATGGATTTCCCTTTTACCTAATTAAAATTATTAACAGCTACCTGAATGGTCGTACATTCGCTATAAAAATTGAACAAACTCTTTCGTCGGATAGACCAATTTTAGCAGGAGTTCCACAAGGATCACTCCTAGCCCCCTTCCTTTTTAACATTTTTATCAACGATATCCCCCAACACCCAAATAATATACTCTGTCTTTTCGCGGACGATACAGCCATCCTCACAACTGACCCTGATCACAAAGAAATCTATAAAACCCTCATGGAACATACTATCCAAATTGAAAACTGGTTGAATCTTTGGAAAATTAAAATCAATGCAAACAAATCACAAGCCATTCTCTTCACCAGGAAACGATCTTCATGTCAAAAAATCCGCATCTCTGGTGTGGAAGTTCCATGGACAGACCATGTTCAATACCTGGGAGTCATCTTGGACAAACGACTCACTTGGAAAAAACACGTCATCTTCACTAAAAATAAATTTACCGCAGCAGTTCACACATTGTATCCACTTTTAGCCCGTAACTCGCAATTATCCCTAAAAAATAAAATCTTATTATATAAATCCTTCCTTAGGCCTATTATCACTTATGCTGCTCCTATCTGGGGAGGGGCATGCATAACACAACTAAATTTGCTAGAATCACAGCAGAATAAAATCCTTCGGGTCATTACAAATGCTGAATATTACTTCAGGAACGAACAAATTCGTAAAAACTTAGCCTTTCCAACAGTCACACAATACATTAAATATTTGGCTTTCAGATTCTATGATAAATTACAAAACATCGGCAATATTGAAATCCAAGCCCTGGACAATTACAGCCCATACGACCTTAAAAACTTCCACAGGCCTAGATCCGTACTGAGGCTTTCCCCTAAATTCTAAATTTTTCACTTTTCTCCACCTTCTTATTTAATTCTTCAATTTACTCTTTTTGTGAATTTGTAAATGCCACCACCTCGTGGACCTAGCCACAATTAATAAAATAAAAATAAATTAATAAACAAAAAATTAAATGAACTCTGTTTTTTGCTAAAATGCAGGAACCTTCTGCGCGGTTCCATTGTAAATACTTGTTTGTATCATTGTTTTACTTTTATATTCTAATTGTAAAAAAAAAAAAAAAAAATTTTTTTTTGTTGTTATTTTTCTAAAATGCATTGTAAACTTTTGAATGCTTCTATCTCTTATAATTTGTTTCCTATCATTCCATCACCATGCAATTGTATCCCGGGAGTACTTCCCATTTGGTGGTCTTTACTGTGTTATTTATCAATTCAACCTAGGTAGACTCAAAGTCAACTTTATATGCTCTACAAGATATTATGATAGAGGTCAACGGCGAAAAGCTGGATACCTCGCCTCCTCAACATATGGACCAAAAAAAAAAAAAAAAAACAGGATGATTAATAAAACTATTGCCCCTCAAAGCTTCCAAAACAGTCAAGCTGTCAGGATATATACAAAATTGACGATCGTCACCTGTATTCACCTGCTGAAGAGCGTAATAAATTGCTGTTGCTTCAGCAGTGAAGATGGAGCAGGACGGATGTAGGCTGTAACTAAAACATGTATTATTCATAAAAATGCCACAGCCCACATGTCCTGCTGATTTTGATCCATCTGTGAATACAGGTGTGTATGACTGATACTGACAGCGATGAGAATAGAATAGCTGTTGAAAGACAATAGGAGTTGTGTCAGATTTTGCATATTGAGTAAAGGAATAAATAAAAGCAAGTGTCGGGTTATACCAAGGCGGATAAGCAAAATAATTTGGTGATACAATCCGCAAATCACGTAGATCAGATAAAGACAAATATGACTTCATTCGTGTGAGAAAAGGTGGGATGCTCATTGGACGAGCATCGTAAAGTCTTTTAATGGAGGCATTTGGAACCATGGACCGTAATGGATGATGAGGGGTCGACATAACTTTGGCGTAGTAATTAAGAGACAGCTGCTTTCGTCGCAGGTCTAGTGGCAATTGATGACATATTACACATAGACTCTGGACGGGTGATGTGCGAAATGCACCTGAACATATTCTCAAGGCAGAGTGATGAACAGGGTCCAATCTGCGTAAGACGGAAGACCTTGCAGTTTCCATACACAATACATCCGTAGTCAATTCGGGATAAAATGAGTGATTGATAAACCCGAAGGAGTGATGAGCGATCTGCACCCCAAGATGTATTTGATAACACCTTGAGGATATTAAGCGATCGCTCACACCTCTTCCGCAAATTTAAAACATGCTGAAGAAAGGTTAATTTTCTGTCGAAAATCACTCCGAGGAATTTTACCTCATTGACTACTGGTATTGGTGTATTGTTGATATGAATCACTGGATCATTATGCAGGCTTGTCTTCCTGCAGAAGTGGACACAACTACTCTTGCCAGGAGATATAGAAAGGCCATTTTCAGCACACCATGCAGCTAATTTATTTACAGCAGTTTGTAACTGTCTCTCAATTAACCGCATATTGGACCCTTGACACGATAGTTGCAGGTCGTCAACAAACAAAGTTCCATGAACAGAAGATGATAGGTGATATAAAATGTTGCTTATATACAGGTTAAAAAGGGTAACACTTAAAATGGAGCTTTGGGGTACACCCTCAGCTTGAATAAAAGTATTGGAAATAATACTTCCAACACGAATTTTAAAAACACGGGAACCCAAAAAGTTTTGCAGGAATTTCAGCAAATTACCCCTGAATCCAAAATTATATAAAGTACGGAGAATTCCATATCGCCACGTACGGTCGTAGGCCTTCTCTATGTCAAAGAAAATGGAGACCAGATGATTTCTTCGCACAAAAGCATTGCGAATCTGGGTCTCCAAATATGTTATATTATCTAGAGTGGATCTTCTTTTACGGAAGCCACTCTTATTAATAGGTATACATTTATTTTTTTCTAAGACATATACGAGTCGGTTATTGACCATACGTTTAAGAGTCTTACGTAAGCAGCTGGTCAGAGCAATTGGTCGATAATGTGAAGGTTCTGATTGGTTTGGTTTGGTTTGGTTGGGTTTAATGGCGCAAGGTCCAATAAGGACAAACTGCTTTGTTTGTTTGTTTGTTTGGGTCGGTTTTTATGGCGCAAGGTCCAAAAATGGACAAGCTGCGCCAAGACAGTATTTTATTTTGCATTAATTAATTTATTTATTTATATATTTTCTTTTTTAATTTTTTTTTAACCCAAGCAACTTTAAAATTCTTTAAAAAACAAAATTTTTGTATAAATTATTATTAAAATCATCTGTATATAAGACCTAATAAAATGGAATGTAAATATTTAAATATATTTATACAAATATAAAATATTAATTAAATAAAAATTAAAAAACCTATTGCTCTTAAAAAGGCAAATAAGTTTCTGTGGGGTGGTTCCCCCAACAAATCAAATAAAGTTAAAAAATCAGTATTAAAAAAGTGTAAGCGTTGTCAGTTAAAATCATGACATGAAATTAAAATATGATATATTCTATATGGTTCTTTACACGTTTCAGACCACGGAATTAATTCACTTAAAAATAAATGTCTGTGTGTGAAACGTGTGTGTCCGATATGAAGGCGAGTCAATCTGACATCTGCTCTTCGTAACGGTAAAACTGATGATGGAATGAAAGATGAGCATATGGCACGCAGTTTGTTTGTGACCTGCATATTCCATAACTCCTGCCAGAGAGAGTTAACAAATGTTTTAACAACCCTTCTCACGTCGAACAGAGGGACAGATGAATGGATTGAAGAGGATAGCTGCATCCGCCTTTTCATTTCCCTCTAGACCTACATGACCTGGGACCCAACAGAAAATGATGTCGTAACCCTTCCCAGCAAGGGAATCCAATGCTCCGAAAATCTTGGACATAACTGGATGACAATTGTTATAGTTTCTCAACGCTTCTAAAACACTCAAACTGTCAGTATAAATGAAGATTTTATTAAACTGCTCTGTATTCACTAGCTGAAGGGCTAGATGGATGGCCGTAACTTCAGCGGTAAAGACGGAGCAGGACGTCTGAAGGCTGTAACCATAACTGGTATTTGCATAAAATATGACACAGCCAACATGTCCTGCAGTTTTAAATCCATCTGTAAATACAGGCGTGTATGATGAATACTGACAGCGATGT